>VWZZ01006854.1:858290-877839 GCA_013399095.1 Psophia crepitans | reverse complement strand
AAAAAAAAAAAAAAATTTTAGCATATTTATAACTATTTCATAATCAAGTGTTGGAGATTTTTTTCTGATTACTGCACTTAGTACAACCTGACTTCCTTAGATCAATTTAAGACGTTCACAATACTGTAGACTGGTTTTTCTGCTGAGCAAGAAAAACCAGTGTCATACCTGTGACACATACCTGTGTCATCTGACTCTGCTTTCACTGATATCTGTGTATTAAGGGCAGAATTACTGACATAAGACTGGTGTTGGTAGGGAATCAAGACAGTTCTGTGAAGTTTGGTGAAATTAATTGCTTGTTTCCCATATCATGGAGTAATAAGTAACCCTTGCTTCTTCTCCCACATGAGGAAACAAAACCCAAGTGCTGCACCTGGACTTTTATAACCAGGATCTGACAGTTCAGAATCTGACAAAACATGGTGAAATTAGCTAGCTGTGTATTAATATGCAACTATACAATAAAATTTGCCATAGCTATTGTTATGGGGAATGCCTAATTGTCTTCCTAACCCGGTCATCTAATCGAAGTAAGCAGAATTACAGTTGTTACATTCAGTTCTTAGGAGAGCTGGTTACTTTCTGTCGAAGATTACAGAAGAATAATAAAGAAACAGGCTTGCCAGCACTTGCTTAAGGGAAAGAGTATTTCACTTCTGCATTAGGCAAGGGAAAGGAAAAGATCATCACAAATACGTGGTGAGACTTAATTTTAAAGTGTATGATTTACACCAGTACTATTTCTTTGCTATTTCAAAGTTACACTTTCCTATTTAGAAAAATCACAAGAGGAAGCCTTGGAGAAGCAAACACCTTCTATGAAGTACTGCTGAGATCCAACAAAATAATGGCACTGCAGCTGGTTCATGGATCACACTGCCCTGGGATGCTATAGGCCTGAGCACGGTTCAAAAAGATCAGTCGCTTGTAGGGACTTCGTATGTGTCCCCAGCTATAGAACTGGTGTTTTCAATGTACAGTTCACCTTTGTGTACAAACAGCAGCTGACCTCAGCGACGAGGAAAGCCCTCCCTGGGGCAGACTATCCTTTAAGAAGCAGTTTCTCGCTCTCTGTGGCTGTAGGGACTTCCTTCAGGTGCATAATTACATACTGCCTGTTCTTATATGTGTTTTATACATTTACACTAACCATATATTCTTAGTGTATTTAATGTATAGCTAGTATGCTCTGGTCACATTATGGACAATTTTTGTTCACCCGTTCCAAGAAGAAACATGGTTTGCCCAAGTCAGACCCCCATTAAGAGGATTTCTCATTATGATTCAGCATATCTGAACATGATGTAATGAATCTGATTATGAGTTCACTGTTCCTAATTAAAATTCATGAGTAGCTTAGTTGAAGAAACTGCACCCGTTTAACTGGGAGATGAATCAGGGCTGCTAATAAAAAGATGTCAGAGAAGGACAATGACTTAGCAAACTGAAAAATGCTAGAGTGACAGCTATTGTTTTTCAAACCAACTCCCCCCAGAAAACTGTTTGTCAATCAGCCGTTGTAAAAATATTTACAAATGGTTCTAATAAAATCTGTGCATCTCCTTACAACAGAAAAAATGCAGTCCTCCCGTGGTCAGTATAGCAGCTATGAAAACAACAGAAAACCAAAAATAAATCTGAAATGCAAAAACTAAAAACAATTATTCAAACAAGTGTAACTGATGCCTAACATGCTAAGGTAAACAATAACTCTACTAGCATGTTTTGCAGTTCCCTGATACCCAACCATACTTATCAACAAGGAACCGAGTCTTCGTTCTGCATGAATTAACCTTCATCTTTATCTCTCAGAGTTTTTGAATGGCAAACACTGTAACAATGATCGAGATTAAAATGTTAGCCTGAAGTCAGATACCTGATACAATGGATGAATCTTTAATTCACTTTTAAATTGCTTAAATAATGTTACATTCAAAATTTCCTGCACGGATGAACATTAATTCATCCAGGAAAGAAATGTTGCCATGTTTAATTCAATAGTTTTAAAAAATTCAGTTATTAAAAGACTCTAATTTAGCATTTCCTTTGGTATTTTATGTCTTGCTTAGTAAGAAGATGCATCAACAGACCATGATGAAGAGATTACACAAAGCTGTAAAAATTCTGTCCTAACCGAGTATTTGCTTTTATTACAACAGCTTCTTACATAGGGAACGATGACAAAAATGAACGACATAATTTGATAGCAGATTAACACAATTGTGGCCTTTGCTTCTGCAGCAGTTCAGTGATGAGTAGGTAACAACTCACAAAGAGGCTCTTGAAGCCTAGTGGGTTTAATTCTCTTATTTATCACTAATGTGGCACTTAGACCATGTTGTTCCTCGAAAAAAAATAGCAGACTGACCCTTGATGAGAAAGGTGCTGACCAAAAGTCTTCTCAATCACAGCCTGAAAGTCTCGACTGTGATCAATGATTCTTAAAAATACATTTCTGTATTTAAGAATTCCCTAAACTGCTTAAAAACATGCTGACTTAAACAAACAGGCAAGTGAATAGTCCCTTGAAATGAAACAAATCAGCATTAATCTGATTTGATATTTGTTATTGGAAAAATATAAGAATACCCACATACTATGTGTAGAAACCTATCACTATTATCACAGAACTTTTAGCTTTATTTCTCAAATGCTTTAAACATGCACGTTCTGTAAGAGTTTGTATACTTAGCAGAAATAGAACCTTCCCTACAAATCAGGGAAAACAACATTTTTATTTCTTTTTCTATAGTTTAATTTCATAAATTTTCATATTCATTAAAACAGATAGCAGTCTAGCCCTCCACCTTCCTGCTGCAGGCTTAGAAGTCTTGAAGGGGGTTTAGTTGCAATATAAATTAAGGGGTTTTTTTAAGGTAATAGGCTATCCCAAATGGTTTGGGTCATAAGGAGGAAGAGATTTTCAATAAAGTTCAAGAACTTTCTTTCTCGGCTTCAAATTAAGATATGTGATTTTAATCACTGATATATCCCTGCTGTTCTGCCAGTCCAGATTAAGTATCATAGCGCTTTTATGACAGTTCTTAACTGAGCTTTAGCAATTTTCTACCAAAACCAGCTTTTCAAGCTGGGAAATTATAAAGAGCAAGAAAGCTGTATCGGGTCCAGGTCCCAGATCTAGTTTTGTCCCAGACAGCTTTTAGACCCAAAGGAATATGACATTCATCCACAAATACCAGAAAATTCTCTTTTGTCCAGAGTACTCAAGGCCATGGGAAGCACTGGGTCATTTCCTTTCTGGACAGAGCTTTTTGAGAGTCATCTGTGAGAGCACACTTCCTTTTGGTGTTAGCTGGCTTTCAGCGTCCATTGTTCCTACTTAATGCTCATACTTGATTTGGGCATGATGCAAGAAGCAATTTGTGAGGGGACAAATATTCACTGAGACCTTCAGCTTGCAGGTGTTTCCCTTGGCTGCTTCAAGTTGCTGCTAGTCTGCTAGGTCATACTCATGCCCCAGACCCTCTGCTGTTGAGCATCCAGCTCTAATGCAGCTTTTGTGATAGTTTTACACAGATAAGTGACCTATCAGAGGAAAATCCGAGCCATATAGTTTTTCTATCGGCAACCATCCACATCCCGGCTGTACGCAGATGTCCAGGCTATGTCTGAGGAATCACAGCAGTTAATGCACCAATGAGTAAGTGTTTGCCTCACAGCCTGGGGCTGGGAAGTTAAGACAAAGATAAAGCAAATATGACTGCACATTACAAGATGGCTTGAAGGTGCATAGTGCAATCTCAGACCAACCATCTGAGGCAACAGCATCCCCCTATGAGCTGTCCTGTGTAGAAAGTGTTATGACACCCCCTTTACTGTTATAGCCCTACAGAAGAAAAAAAGGAGAGAAAACCTTACACTTAGGATATCTTCAGTAAAAAACTCTTTTGAAAACCTATTGGTTTATAGGGCAAAAATTTAGGACAGAATTTGAAACTGCTGGGGGGATCTTTTGTTTGTTTTGCTTTTCTAAGCCTGAGACAGATATTGTTTAGCTTCTAGCAAAAGAGTTAAGACTAAAAACTGTCTGAAGATTTTTTGCTTAAACTTACTTTTTTAGCCTACCATCAGCAACATAGAAAGCTTCAGCTATTGTTGTCTTCCCCTAGAGAAAAAAAAAATCCACAATAAGCTTCAAGTATACTTTTAGGTGATGTTAAAAGCTTCCAAAACATACTGATTTTTCATAAGGGTTGATACGAACTTGTTTTCTCTGTGTGGTAGAGGTAAGAGTCAAAATGAAATACACCAAATGTGTCCAGAATCCTCAATATCCAATAGAGTATTTTTCCACTCCCAAGTTGTCCTGTACATTATACAAAGCTTACTATAAAACAGCATTGGGAATGTTTGTTTCAATGCACATGCACCCACAATTTAATCCTCTAACCTCAAGAACATCACCACCATCATTTTTATTCTTCCTAAAGTGGTCAGCAAGCTCAAAATGTATCTATGTGACATTTAACTTGGACATAGGTTCATGTTAAGAAACATATATATATATCTGTAAATGAAGCTTCCGTCCTCAACTCATTTCGAACAGGGTTTTTGCTGCAGGCATGGCATAAAGCAGGCACACCTTAAAGACACGAGCAGTGTTTCATTGTGCCAAGTAACTAAACGTGCCCCTTCCATGTTAACTTGGCCTTTTTTTATCCTACTACCTACTGCAGAGCATGTGCGTATATTGAGAGTTACAAACGCGGGTGTTCACAGGCTGCACTGCTCAGTGTTCACAGATCAGTGAACAGTCTGCTCCCGTTTAGCAGTGACACTGCTAAACAGCAGCGGAGATTCTCTAAGGAGAAACGCTTTTCTGAACAGGCAACATGAACTCAGGAAGATGCAATCAATGAGCTCGCATCAAAATTTTTAAATATTCTTGCTGACAAAGACAGCAACCCTCAACTGTCACTTTCTTAATTGCTTAATTTCCAAGTTAAGGAAATTGAGAGTCTTGCAAAAGAAAAGGAAAAAAAAAAGGGGGGGTTTCCTGTTAGACACCTCACTAAAATGGTATGACATAAAGACAGAAGCAGCATCTGTACCATCCTAGACAGGAGGCAGCGAGAAAACCCGCCTCGCTCGCGTCGGCGTGTCCTCCGGTGATTGAGTCAGGCTGCAGTAAATGAGCCAGCGCTGCTCCAGTTTGTGTTCAGCCTGCCCTGTCACAACTGCTGACAGTCTGCACAGGAGCACCTGGCCAAGACACTTTGGGAGAGGCAGGGCACTTACTCCAAACATCAACATTTTCTCCATGAGGGTGTGAGGTTGGATTTTTTAAGTTTTTTTTTTTAAGTTCTGAAAGTCTTTGGGAAAGATCTATTCATAGCTCTGCATCCATTATAGAGGAAGACCCGCTTCCTGAAAAATGAGGAGCAAACACCAATACAAGCTTTTCCTGTCTTTTCGGCCCGCTTTAATGTTTTGGTAATACATGACATTTATTAAAAATGGTATTATTTTCTTCCCAATATAGTCACATCAAAAATATTGTAGGAATAAAACACAAAAGGATAGGTACTGAACTTGGTAACTTTTTTTTTTAATTATGTAAGTTTAGTTTAACAAACTATTTCTAAATAATGCAAGGAAAACCTTTATAAGTACTGAATTTTTTAATTAACAGCCAAGGCCGAGTGATTTTGTGACTCAAAAAGGAAAATTAAGATATGATTTTATCAGTAACTTGCTTCAATACAGCCATTTAGCTGAGAAAGAGAACAGTGCAGGTGCAGTATGTTGAGACCCTCTAGAGTATCTGTCAGACCTCAGGAAACAATAACTAAATAAAAGATATTAATGCATTAAAATGAAAAAAAAGCAAACCCAAAACTGTTTACTGACCTGAAACACTGATGAAAATTAGCCAGCAGAAGCAAAATCATCTTGTTATGCTATTTACATAATTAATCTAGCTTGGCTGAAGGCTTCCAAGTTATAAATAAAGTAAAAGAATATGTTGGATACTTAGCCTGGCTTTCTAAATGACCCGTCCATAAAATTTGCAGGTCCATTTTGTATGTAGGTGCACATTCACCCCAGGACCCTGCATATTCTCAGCCATACAGAAGTATTCTTGGCTGTAATTTTCATATTACTTGCCTGAAGAGTTGTGCTTCTCTGCCACAAAGGCTGGGAGTTGTAGGAAAAGAAGGCAATAAGAAGAAATAATGAATTCATATTATTTTACATCAAAAGAATAATTTGAGTCAGGTAAGGCAGTCTCGAAAGTACCCTCTGCCGCAACTAAGCCTATGCCTGAGCGGGCAACAGGGGCGGGAGACACAAAGCCTGAGAGGGCAAAGAAAATCCCAATTTTCTCTGACGACCCTCAACTCTACGTATGAGGAAGCACATTAAACCGAAGGAGATTATCTTCAAGTGAGGTGTTGGAAATCCTGCATTTTGTTCCAACAAACGTTACTGACATCATGAACAAAGTAGTTCCTTGCGATTTTTTTAAGGCTTTACTATTTTAAAAATGCCAGTTTACTGAACTTTTCTTCTGTTTATGGTTTCTTTTTCAGACTTGAATAACAGTTCAAGCAATTATATTTAAATGTTAATCTAACATTAAAATCTAAATCATCTGTTTAGTGTATATTGACCCAATAGATATAAAAATGTATGTTCTTATCATTTCTCAAAGGTATGGACAGAAGAGAACATAGGAAGCATGGCCCCAGATTCCCTTTCCAGCACAAGGCCTTTCCACTCCAGTGCAATTCAATGCACATCGAAGGTTCATGCTATGTCACGCGCTTGAGTGCTGAATGTACTTGATATGAAGGCATCTGCGGGAGAAGCCTCTGACAGCAGCTATGATTTGTTGTTGGCAGGTAGGTATCTCTTTATTCTTTGAATGGTAGAAATATGTCACTATTTAAGAAGGAAACATTGTTTAAGTAGGGAAAAAAAAATCTTTCTGCATCTTTGTGTATACTAAAACTGTCACTTCTGAAATGAATTCTCTTCCAGAACAAGGGTAATGACTTGTCACCTCCTCAGTTTGATCTTCTGCCCTTTCATCATGGCTTGCAACGGGAATGCAGCACTCTCAGCAGTACAACCATTCAGGGAAAGCCCTAAAGAATGGAGAAGGAATACTAAAATTCAAAGAAAATTATTCTGACAAACCTGTGTTTCTGAGTCATTCATTTCCAAATCCTCTGCCTCCTTAAATTTTCCTTCTGCTCCACCACCTCTTTGCCTGCATCTCTTACATGGCTGAGCAGCCTCTCACTACACACAGTATTGTTTAGGGTATTTTCTCTAATGTTGCTATCAAGGTGAAACTTCTTCCTTGGACATGTTTAATATGTTTCAGTTCGTCTGCATTTCTTATCTAGGTACCCAACACTTCCATAGGTTGCTGTAAAACAAAGCTATTTCCAATTTCTTTTTTCCTACTTTTACTTGTCATCCTATAAAATAAATGATATTGCCATTTCAGTGATCTTTTAATGTAACAAAATGGATTCTTCTAAATTATCTTTTCCCAATGCTAACAAAGTGTATGTCAGTAAGTAAGTTTCCAGGTAGGTAATACTCTTTACAGCTGAACAATACCTTCGTGCCTGGCAATCACTGTCTCCCTGTTATTTCTAGAATTAGTAGTTTTCCCCATTCACCACTAATCTTACTTCATCCACGTACTTCAGAGGTACAAGTTTCTTGTAGGAGTGCACAACCACCTCAGTACATTTTTTATTGACCACATTCAAATTCACAGCCTTGAAAATGCATCACTGGTCCAGCTTTTAAGTTATCTTTCTCATAACACTGTAAGAGGAGGTTGACTGGTGTAGGAGAAGCACAGGGAATTTTCCTCTACTGAACCGTGACTTTGGAACCAGGGACAAGATACTAATCTCATTGCTCAACAAAAAGTGAAAGAGCCCTCCCTTTGACTTTTAATACAGTAACACAGAATAATCCAAAATGTCAATATACACTCCTCCTTCCTTTCAAGGCTACGGAAGATCAGGACCAATTGGATTACAGACAGTACCAACTTGGTTTAGGATAATGCTTTAAGTACACAGTGATAAGCAGGATAAATAGGAAACTATTTCCACTGGGGCACCAACACAAGATGTTTGCATAGACTATAGAATATAGGCTAGAATAATGCACCATCTCCCTTGTTGCTTAACACAATGGTCCTGCCACCAGAATTAACTCCTGAATTGTACTCTTGGAACTCCAGAAACAACCACTTTGAGTAAAAGGCACTTTACTTTCTTTTTGGGAGTCCTCCTCTATTTCAGGCCTGCAAGAACCAAAAAGGTTTTCTTTGAATTTGCCACTGTTACTGTTATAATGGAAGCCACATATAATTCTTGGAAGGCAGGTCCCAGGTGGATCAAAACCAGAATGTGTTTATTTTGACCTCTTACAAATGTTCTGAACTGATCTATTAATCTGTAAGGCATTTCTATCTCTGAGACTCGTTACTCCAATAGGATTGATTCACACTCTGTATCCACAAACCAAAGGGCTGGTGTTAAGACCAGCAATTTAATCAATTGCCCAGTGAGCGAGCCCTTGTGTGCAATTTCTGTACAATGAACTTAGTGCATCATTTTAATTGAAAACCATCTAATTAGATAATTTACAACCAACATTTACAAATTAGATGGCTGAACCTAAACTATGGAAAAGGTTTCTTTTTTAGTCTAATTTGTATTTGTGTAAAGTGAAAGTTTTTAGCTTGCTTTTTTTTTTCCCTTGCAAAAGAGATATTGGTCTTCAAATAGCTGTAATTAAGGATGCAAACAATACGCTGACTGAGAATGATTTACAGCACATCAGCTTTGTTCTAAAGCAAAGGCAGAAAACAACAACGTGTCAGTGAGAAATTAATTTCTTTAGGACAATTAATTATTAGTCCTGCATGCCAAAAACAGTGAAATAAATCATGTAAGAAAACACTCTTATGCATTGTTAGATGACACAGTAAAAAGCGGATTATAATACAGTATACCATAACAAGTGACTGGCCTCAAGGCCCTCTTCAGCCCTCCACTATACACTTGCATGTCACACTGTGACTTGGGGTGCTTGGCACATGTCTTTGGGGGGTTGTGGACTCAATTATCTTTAAAGGTCCTGTCCAACTCAAACCACTATGTTCTGGTGTTGATGTGATAATACTACTGAGAATTAGGTGAGAAAAGTACCCAAATATGTCAGCTTTAATAAACTTCTGGAGTTTTCAGCCTAAGCTAATTCTCCATACACACTGCCCCTCTTCTCAACAGAAGTGACAACAGTGAGAACCTCCAAGATGTCTTTCCAAGACAGAAAGGATAAAAATAAAAATTGTGGAAACTGCAGGCCACAACCATTTCGAAGATCAGGGCCCTACTTGTAGAGAAACTAAGAAACGTCATACACCCAGGAGATATTTTGTATCAGCTTCTCACTTTCTATTATAAAATTAATAGTCAATAGGAGGAAATTAATCTTAAGTTAATTATTGCTCCCTACCTTTGAAAAACAAGACTATTCTATGTGATATATTGGAAAGCCAAACTTTGAGCATTTATTTCTTTTCTTAGAGCGCCTTAAAAATCAGCTCACTCATTGCTTTTACCACAGAGACTTTTATCACCACCCAGCAGCCAGGGTGGTTATAAACACCAACACCTAATTGATCAAGTTTTGCATTTCTGGGCAAAATTAAAGTTACCAAGAATCACTAGAGCAAAATCACCTAGACCAAACCTAACTGCTTCTACAGTCAAACAAAATGGAAACTCTCTAAACCAGTTTGGTTGGTTGTTGTTTGGTTTTTTTTTTAATTTCTCTCCCAACTCCCTCTCAAAATCAGCTTCTGGAAAAAAATAAAAAACCCAGAACTCAGCAAAGGTGAAGGTGAAAGTACAACATAAGCACACGGTTGTTTTGAAATGACCATAAGGAAAAGAGGAACTAGAAAGTAAATATTTTCTTCTATCTGTTGTTCGAAATAATGTCAGCTTTCTAGGTGCTACAAGCTTGCTGCAATAAATGTGATGTATGTATAGAGAAAAACAGTTAGACTTAGTTCAGATCATATTCAAGTATATTAAGTGCCTGAACACTGCATAGTTATAAACGCTTCCTAGCTTCAAAAGCATTAAACTTTCCCTGTAAAGGAGCCAGGCTATCTGCTACACTTAATATCCTCCCTTTGAACTCTTCCTTTGCCAGCTAAGATTGGGCCAAAGTGAAGCCGAGTGAGAGAGTTTTTACGTAAACAGCAACTTCAAGTGAGAAAGAAAAATAGTTACTTCAGAGTAAGGAAAAAATTTATGGCCAGAAAAAAGTTTTAGAAATGCAAATGGAAGCTTGGCACTATATGTTTACACGTGCCAGCCATGGTAAATCCCAGCAAATTGTCCTGGATTCTTGAAGAATAAAGAGAAAAGCAAAAAAATCCTAAGTGCAATTCAGCAGGAGCAAAAGATTCCTTTGCTGATGGTATGGGTAAAAATTCAGAGGTACAAACCCTGTAGCAGCCTGAATGCTTAATACTGAAAATGGAAAAATATAAAAAATTAAAATGGTTCCTGAAAATGACAGAAAGTATCTGAAATTTCTTTACTGAGATTCATTTCAAAGCTGTCAAAGAAAGGTATGGATATTTTCCATATTTTGATATTACATAGGTTCACCTGGAGACATTTGGCTCTTTATTTCAAATGCTCTTAACATCCAGTTGAAACAAAAAGCTAGAAGAAATTTCTGGGTTCTTCTCTTTCTCTGCTCACTTTAATTCAGAAATTTCAATTAATTTGCCTGCTTTTCCAATACATTCTCATGCATAAGACTATTTAATGAAAATCTTTTTAATGATTTCTCACTTCCTTTTAGTATTCCTATTTCCACATATGTGCCCTCAAAGGCTTTTGATGCACACTATAATTGCACAAACCTAGTGATATTTTTCTTAATGCTATTTAGGTGAATGAGTAATGCCCCAGTGAAAGAGCTTCTGCAGAGGCCAAAAATCTATCAAGATCTTCACCAGCATGCAACTATATGTTTTCTTTTTTTCTCTTTCACTGCTCACAAGCTTAACCCTTCAATTTCTCAACCATTATCGAGAGTACTTTTCTTCTAACCCTGTTTTTATTTTTAAACTTCCAATACTTTATTTTCAGCTTTTGAAATAAAAAGTGTTGAAATAGTTTTAATAGACCTAAGACTTAATATAGATAACATAGGTGTGAAAAAAAGATAAGGTGCCTAAGTTTAGATGTGTTAAGAGAGATTTTTAGAAAGGATGAGCCAATTAATTCTTGAAAGTAACTTCCCCTTCCAAGCAAAACCCTAAATTCCTAATTACTTTTGAAAATTTTGGCTAAGCAGTAGAGAGTGTTTGGCATTTATTCAGTTACTGTATCACACCATCTTAAAAATAGTAATTTTAATATTGAACTATTATTTCCCAAATGTAGAGGAACCAATGTTTCATCATCTACTACACTACTCCCCCCACTGGTTAGTCATCTTCATTGCAGATTATTAGGAACCAGGCCAAGGGAAAATAGGTACCAGTGAAAAGAGGAATGATGTCCCCCCCAAATCCTCCTTGCAGTCCACCTGGCAAAGCTGTTATATCACCAACATTACAAACAAAAATGTGTCGCTTTATTTGGGGCAAGAAGAAAAAGGAGGAGAAAAGGTAAGGAAAGGGTAATAGGTTTGTGTTACTATCTTATATTTGTTAACAAGAATCCAATTATTTTGCGTGGCAAGATAGTCACCAAATCTAACAGAGTAGGTGAACATAATTTTTTGTGTGGTGGCTACTCTTTATACCATTTTGACGGTTTTATCTTTTATGGTCTTACTAGTTTTGAAAGGTGACTGTGATTGATTTTTAAAGGTAAGTGTCAGCATGGGTTTTTACAGGAATTCACCATATTCCCAAGCTCCTTTTGGCAAATTACTTCTGAGTCTCTATTCTTTCCAACCTAGCAGTCTGTCTCTTCTTTAATATTTTCAAATATATATGCTAAAGGGAACACATGACTTGATAAAGACTTTACATATGGTCTGCCACTTCTTGACATCCTAATCCAACTTTAGGCCTCTTGTAAGCTTAGTATCTCGAATGAAGGCAAAGGTTTTCCAATATCACATTCAACCAATTGCAAATAAACAGGGAACAGGGCTGACCGACATATCAAATAACTGAACACTGAAAAGGTCAAAGTGGTCTGATTTACAGTACTGTCATGCTGAGCGGGATGCGTGAGGCATTTTAGTGCTCATTTCACATTCTACAATGACAATGTCTGTAATGAATAGGAAATGACATATTATGAATTCATTCTTGTGATGATAATTGTAATGAGAATAGTGAATGGTACAACAAATCTAATCCATCTTCATGACAATTTAAAAACTGTAATCTGATTGCAATCCTGGGGTATTTTTCAGACACTTTCTAGAAGAAAACTTAATACAATTAAGCGGTGAAAAATATTATATTTCCCAGATATGTTAAACCCATATTTATTGGAAAGTTATGTGATCTGTGTAAATCTTATACAAAAAGCTTTCCTTTAATTATATGGAAACTTTGATTTTCCTTTTATTTCAGCATAGTATGTTATAATTTATTAAAAGAACTTCAAAGGTCATCAACTCTCAATCACACATTAACAGAGAATAAAGAAAAGAATTGGAAAACCTTGAGTTATTTCAATAATAATCAGATGTTCTGTATGTAAGATAATAGGACATAGTGATGCATTGCATTTAATAAACCGTAGTGTTTAGAAAATCAAACTCCACTACAAAAAACAAGGCTTAGCTACTTCACCGATTTCAGAACCTTTTTCTTAGGAGCGTGAGGGGAAACAGGCTTTGTTCCAGTGAAAGACACAGCAGTACACTTCCTGCAAATTCAAAGGCAATAGTTTCTGTCCCCACGGTTTTACTAGAAACAGGCACCACAATATTTGCTTCTGTCAAGTTATTACAGTTTCTACCAAAAATTTCAGCCCCCTCCCCTCCCAGCACCCCATCATCTGATTTCAATGCTCAGAATTAAACATTGGCTTTGCAGCAGTCTCTTGCAAAAATTAGACTAAATGACCTTACTGGGACCAGGACTTCATCATTGCTTGCTAATAGCTTCTGTCATCCCCTGTGTCTACCATGATGACACTCATACAACATACCAGGTCTAAACTTCCTCAAACCACTCTCAGAAAACTGAATCTAAGTCCAAGAACCGCTTCTGAGATATCCTGCCTTCGCTTCACCATAACTACAAGGTTATTTTCTGGTTTAATTCTATTGTTTTCTTACTGTCTGGGTAATTGAATCAAGTCTGGGTTATACTGTTGTTCCTAACTCAGACTTGAAATCATGTATAGGAGGGTTCATTTAATGGATCATTCCTTGCTAAGTTTGTATAGTATTGCTTGGCTCGCAAACCAGTTCTGTATGTATCTTGCTACACAGCTGATGTTCTTGTAACCATGCTGCTGTATCAACTGAAATTTACGTTTCTGCTTAAGATTTACTTTGGGAATGATTTATTTTGTTTTCAAGTGCAATTTGTATTCTAACAGGACCTGTTCTAGCAAATGCAGAAAACATTCTCTGAAAGGTTTATATAAGCGAAAATAAAAATTATAATGACAGTCTGTAATTTTCATGGATGAACTTTTAATAGAAGTGCTCTAGTGAACAGCGACAATTTGCGTTCACTTGTAGAATTAAAATCACTTGATATGTTGATTGTATTGAATTAGTCACCTGTGTAAGTCATGGGTGTTGACTACTGATTTTTTTTAAAAGGTCTTTATTGATTTTAAGAAGAAAATGTATTTAGAAGGTGGCCTACTAGTGTAATTCTGCTCAGTATAAAGTGCTAAATAGCTGAAGAGGACTAAAAGAGTATTTGGAAAAAGAGAATCTATTTTTAACTAATTAGCTTTGAATCATTTGTCTAGCTAATCCATGTTTTCAATCTATGGCAGTATTTGGAAGGTAAACCAGCCTTCTAATAAATGTGCAAGCTGCCCTAACTAGGAAAGATTACAGCACTTCTGACAGGGAACAGAAACAGCTACAAACAGGTACTGTAGGCCTGGGGACACGGCTGATGTCCGAGCAGTCACTGAGATGCCCTGAACATGTGCACATCCGAGTTAGTACTCCCATCGCAAATCAGATGCCAGCCTGTGAAAATCACAGAACACTGACAGCAAGACTACAACAATTTAAAATTGAGCCCTTAAGCTGAAAAATTATTTTCTTTCAGGG
This sequence comes from Psophia crepitans, assembly GCA_013399095.1. Taxonomy (NCBI): domain Eukaryota; kingdom Metazoa; phylum Chordata; class Aves; order Gruiformes; family Psophiidae; genus Psophia; species Psophia crepitans. The sequence continues at coordinate 863,535 of VWZZ01006854.1, read as the reverse complement.
AAACTGTATCACTATGACTGGGACAGCTTTTTATATATAGTCAGTAAAGAAGAAGGACTTTAGTTTGGGAACAAAAAACCCAAAATTATTTGGGTACCACTGAATCCCATTAAACTTTTGTAATTTCAGAATTTCTGTAACAATCTAAAAGCTAGTGGAGTTCCAACTCTTAAATGCCTTCTTTACTTTGCCGATATAATTGAGTAGTATAAGAGAAAGAAATAAGCTTCCTGTTTGTTGGGTTTTTTGTTTATACCAAACAGGCATTGTAAAAGAAAAACAGGCAACATAAAACCCCAATCATTATATAAGGATAAAGCAATTAAATAGACAATGTTCAGAAATAGAAAATGGTTTATTTAGCAGAAGGCCAGGAATTGGCTAGAAATTTAGGAAGCTACCACTCTCTGCCAAACTTCATTTAGATCAAAACAGAAAAGGAGCCACAGCTAATGAGACCAGGTCCAGCTGCATTCTTTCTTACATCTACCTGCAACCATGACTCTCAAAGTACCCAGAACATTTATTAGCTTCCTTCAGATTTCATTGTATCAGATTACAATGCCTGAACTCTTCCCCTGTCATTCCTTTGTGCCTTGGAAATTTTTAATAATTTCTTGTTATAGTAGATATGCCCATGTTTTAACAACCTGTTGAGCTACTTGCTTTCTAACACGGCTTTTTATCCCACATCAAATGTACTTGGAAATTTGGACTGTTGTACATTGTTAACGTGTAATTTCTGGAGGATTATGCAATTGCTATAGCTATATCTCACTTCCTTTTAGACTTCTGTTGTCTGAAACACTGTCTTGATGAAACCACCCAGTACAGTGGGTTTATGAAAACCCAGAGCTGAACTGTTGTTAGTCTTCGGCACCAGAGAATGCAGTCTTCAAATGAAGACTGTATCCCAAACCTACTGCATCCACTTCACATAGAAAAGTGGCCTTTAATCTCAATATTGCTCTGCATTCCTTTGTTCCAGTATGATGCAGTGTATGCAATTAGTTTCCTTACCTTTTAAAAAGAGACAGGAACAGGACAGCAAATAATTTTGGAGCTTTGGATCTAGTAATTGTCATTGTATTCAGAATAAAACTGCTGTGCTACTTCCTGACTTTGAAGCACTTAATGAAAGATATTTATTGTTGTTTTCTCCCACAAATAAAAAGAAAACTGAATAGAAATACTTTTAATTATCTGCTAAGATAAAGCAAATGTTTGAGAGAGATTAAGTATCAAAACAACTCTGCATTAATGGGAGAAGAGAAAAAACAAACAAGTAGCATTTACTTATTTTATTTGTCTTTCTAGACATTCTGCAGAATAGGCAGTCATATTTTAAGTAACCTTACTTAAGAGGTTGCCTGTAAATAATATCCTAAGTGCAACAAGCTCATTAAGATATAACTGAACATTAGTACACTAAATAATGTAAACACTCCAATATTTTGGTTCTATCTCTAATTCTCCATCACAATTTCCACCTCAATTTTCAAATAGGAGAACTTCAATATTTACAGATCCATTACTTTTATCTACTTTTCTTTTAGTTCTCCATGAAAGAACTGTGCATTTATTATACCACTAAATAGAAGTCTGGACCACAAAGGAAACAATAGAAATAGTGAAATGGTTTTTTGTCTCCTTCCTGTAACTTTCCCTCAGTACATAGTTGTCTTTCCCATCCTTTGAAAGATGCTGATGCTTGGACAATTAGCTCCTACAACCTAAGCTGCTACGACCAAGTCTGAAAAATCCATACTGGACATGATCTATTTTGATTAAGCTCCATTGAAGTTAACACAACTATGCTTGTTAAGGTATTTCAGTGAAAAACGTTCTACTGGAATACCCTGAAAGCAAAACTACTTTTTGCAGAGTATTAATGTTGATAAATATTTAGCCAATACATTTTTCTTGGAGGGAAGTGACTAGTATTACAGTGTTTTGTGCATTTCCCTGGGATGCCAAGGTTTTTCTGTTTAAGTCCTACAGGATCCATTAGCGTATAAAAATAAGTAGCACTGGGGATTAAAATTCAATTCTAAAGTGAATGGGTTAGCAGCACAACCTACCAAGCAGAGGCTGTAGGGAACATTTCTTCTTTGGGCATACTCTTGCATGCTGCCACAGTTCTGGCTTTCTCCTGGGAGTTATTTCTACTCCAACACCTGCAAGGACAACAGTAGGGCAGGGAAATGCTGTGGTACTTCTGAAGATCCTATGTTATGTGAAGCTCCTCCAGTTAGAAGGTCACTCAATCTTTGGAAACAGAAAATGGGACATTTTATTGTTTTAGGAACTTCCAAGGTAGGGCTGTACAGTTCCTGTGAAGTTGGTATGAATAATCTCCCTGTTCTTTCTGACTCCCTGGTGAAATTGCTCATAGTGGAGGTTTTGGTTTTTGGTTTGGGTTGTTTTGTTTTGTTTTGTTTTCAGAAATGACTGTCAATCATATCATTAGCCCTGTGTTTTCAGGAGCCACTTGAATACTAAGAGCTTGTAGTGTTTTATCATTCTTATTGAACAAGATCTCTCAGCACACAGCAGGCTGTTTAGTATCTCTGGCCATCATTTAACTACTCACGGTCTCTTTGATTTGTTTTCCAAAATTGTAGAATTGATACTAAATTTTAAGAATTGGACAGTAAGAAAAATTATTTTGGTTTTGGTTTACCTTGATATAAGAAAAAGTTCAGAAATAATTTATCTTAGCACAGTACAACCTGACCAGGCAGATAGAACTTCTTGACAACTTGCTTAGGGAAAGTGCTTGTTGTAACCACCAGCTCAAACATCTGGATGTTGAACCTCCTTCCCAGGGCTGTTTCTTTTTAATTCTCTCTGGTGTACACTGATAGAAAAAAAGCAAAAGGTGATTAAGTGCAACACTATATTTGAAGGAGTCGAAGACATTAGCTACCTCCCTCTGGTTCAGTCTTCTCATCCCTGGCACTGTGAGAAGGATTCAAATCCACTCCAACATTAGGATTTATTTCACAAAATACAAAGCAACACTAAAAGCTCTCTCAATCAGAAACACAAGCCCCGTGTTTCTCTACGCTCAACCACAACACCCTGTGCATTGCAAGAGCACACTCTCCAGCTACCCATCTCCCATTTTCTGCTCAAATATGACTGTCTACTTCCTTTTGGATTTTTTGCTTTTCCATAAAAATTTGCTTAAAAGATGATATGAATGAGTCTGGTTTTGCAAGATGAGTCACAGTGCACTACCAACATTTTAATGATTTCAATTATTTACTAGACAATAGTAGAACTGGGGGGGAAATTGACAGCCTGTCACAGACAATGCTAGCTAAGTTGTTTAAATCATCTCTAGGCATGTTCTAATTTAGCTCATTATTAATTTCCTGCCAGGAAATCACTGCCCTAAACCTCTCTTTAATTCAGACATAAGTCATTCTAAACTCTCATACAGACAGCTGATTGAACCCAAGACTTTTGTCTCATTACAAAGCCCAGATGCTTTCAGGCAGAAGACTGTTCTCAGCATTTAATATTTTGAAACAAAATGTACTGTATAATTAATTGAGTATGAAATGCGTTGTTCATCACAGAATTAGTTTATCTTTTCAAGAGTTTTCTGGCTGTATGAAATCAATCATTCACAATTCACAAACTGCTGTAGGTTTATGAATTTTCACTTTTGATACAATCGAGTTCTAACTGTGTTGCAAAACGAATACAAAACATTATCTGGAGGCAAACTGAGTGAAACCCCTCTTGTTTTACGCAGTAAAATAAAATGTTAGGTCATTAATCACCTTCTTCTTCATCACTTCTCATTTTTTCCAGAAACTGATTTGTATTCCAGACATGTGGGGGATACTAGCAGAGAACAAATAAATCTGAACTGACAAAGCAGGAAATATTTCCTAATTACCAAGACTGCTGAAGAGGGGTAGAAAGCAGAGACAAAGAAAACCCACGAAAAGATTGCTTTGTGAATCATTTTGTTTGCTGGGCATGAGATGTGCTTGACATGTTAACTTTGTTTGTTAGCTTCCTTCAGAAGACAAGGAACTGTAACCTGGGCTGCCACCAAGGAGGAGGTACCCAAATACCTACTCATTACAGTTGAGAAGAACCAGCCTCAGCTTGTAAATGTCAGGGTATTTCAGAGAATGGTTTGGGTTGGAAGGGACCTCAAAGATCACCTAGTTCTAACCCCCCTGCCAGGGGCAGGGACACCCTCCACCATCCCAGGGTGCCCAAAGCCCCATCCAACCTGGCCTTGAACAATTCCAGGGATAGGTCATCCATAGCTTCTCTGGGCACCCTGTTCCAGTGTCTCACCACCCTCACAGTAAAGAATTTCTTCCTAATATTTGATCTAAAACTACCCTCCCTCAGCTTAAAGCCATTCCCCCTTGTCCTATTCCTACATGCCCTTGTAAGCAGTTCTCCTCCAGCTTTCCTGTAGGCCCCTTTAGGTACTGGAAGCCTGCTCCAAGGTCTCCCTGGAGCCTTCTCTTCTCCAGGCTGAATAACTCCAACTCTCTCAGCCTGTCTCCATAGTAGAGGTGCTCCAGCTTTCTAATCATCTTCATGGCCTCCTCTGGACTCAGTCCAGCAGCTCCATGTCTTACCTGTACTGGGGACCCCAGAGTACTCCAGGTAGGGTCTCTTTAAAGCAGAGTATTGGGGGGGAATCACCTCCCTGGTGCTGCTGGTCGCAATTCTTTTGACGTGGCACAGGACACAGTTGGCTTTCTGACCTTATTAGAAATAGATGAGAATTTGACCCCTTTCCTTCTATTTTCCCCTCTCTTGTCAAATAATAGACTGAAAAAAATATTGCATCCCTACACTGCTCTGTCACCCCTCCTTTCAAATTAAGAGTAAAATAACTGACCACAGTGAGAACAGAATTATGCTTTCTAGCCTTCAATCTGTCTGACCAGACCATGTGGAACATTTAAACACCCCTTTTTTCCTAAGATTGAAACCTGTGCCCCCTTATCAATATTAAATGGGAATACTACACTCAACAGTGCAATAACAGTCCCATCATGAAGACTGTATTCCCATACCAGTACTTGATATCATACATACTTAAAAACACCATGTGCAAGATACTGAGATATGACAACAGTATAAATATGTCTCGGTTGTTACTTTGCGCAAGAAACGCTGAAGGACTTTCTTTGATCAGGACTCACGTGCCCTAGAGAAGTGACATGCATTTCCTTTAGACAGAGTGCTTTTTTTTTTT
>VWZZ01006854.1:672279-858196 GCA_013399095.1 Psophia crepitans | reverse complement strand
ACAGAGTTCTTTTTTTTTTTTTTTTTTTTTTACAAAGGGACTGACGGCTGTAAGAAAAATGTCTGCAGAATAAATAACGTGTTATACTCCACTAGGTGCTATAACAACACCCCACAGTCTTTTAGGAGATCTTGCTGGTGAATTTGTGCTATTTTGATGATAACTGTCGACTCAGGGTTTCTCAGACCATTTGACAATAGGGCCCCTACTGTGTTATATAAAACATACACTTTAGCTTTAAAAGCTCAAACCTTTAATCAAATTCAAAATGCCAGAGTGGAAATTTCAAATTGCTGTCAGTATGACTTCACTCACATCTTCAAGCCTGACAGTCTCAAAAAAAATACTTTCTTAGGTATATAGTAACAAATGGAATTAGCTTAAATACAGTGGTAAGAATTTATAGTAAGGAACCATTTTTATTGCTTTATTTCTCTGTTCATATGGACAGCAATATGCTGAGCCTTGTTATCACTGGTTTTGCTTTTTTTCAGTGGAAACCTGAAACTGTTTTAGTCTTCACCGTTTTGGTTTTCAGTGACAGGACAGATTTTTTAGGGTTTTAAAATAAAATACTGACTGAAAAATTAATATTTAAAAATCCTGAAAAGCACTATATGACATTCAGCTTTTGACATTTAAGCTGATTCAGTTACTCATGACTAACACATCATTGTACCACAACATCTTTAATTGCCAATCTTTATCACTCTTCCCCAATAAAACAGAATTCATCAGCCAGAAAAGCAGATTTCAAAATCCCACATTTCTACTTCCCATTCAGGACCCAAAACCCATGACAGAATTAAGGTTCCTTTCATCATTAGCATTCAGAAAGGAATCAAACTAGGATTGAGATACATCAGAAAGCTCGTTATTTTTTTAATTGCCTAAAGAATTCTGGGCAAGAGCTCAGGAAATATATCTCCAATGGACATAGCTGTTTAGAGTTAATTTTCTTCACACTGACCCTGCGGTATCCCTCTGCAAGAAAGTAGGGCAGCCTAACTTTGAGCATTCAGTAAGTTCTCCTGCAAGTGCTACCAATTTCTGAGTAACTGCCACAAATAAAAATGGAAGCCATGGCAAATGCAGGTGGTCCTCAATGTGATAGGAGAGCTTCAAAGCAAGTGCAGTTTAGTTCTGCCACCTTGGTCTGGAGGTTCAGGTAAAGACTTTGGAAGGTGTACATTCCTCTCACCTGTCACACAGCAAGCCTAGCACATGGATCTTACTAACCTGAAAATGTGACACCATCACCACAGCCACAGAATAACTGGGTTTGTACATCCACCTGATTCCGGGAGCAGCCAAGTTTTTACTAAGCCTCTTTAAGTAATCCAACTCTCCTTAAAAAAGCAGGAACTTCTGAGAGTCTTAATGAGATCAACTGAAGGAAGCAACAACCAGTTCAGGTGCAACTGCCAGTCTCAGAGGCTTCCTGTTGAAACCCATTTGGCATGGTCACTCATCTGTAATCCTCAATCTGCCAAGAGCAATTTATCCTATGCTGTACATCCATGCAAAAGGTAACCCCAAGCTGAAACTCTACACCTAGCTAGGTTCAGCTTATGGTCAGGACAGGGTGTTCTATGACATCTGCCAAAGTCCAGCTATGGTGACTCCACTGAAATATAGTTTCAAACAAAAGCTTAAATCCACCTGTTACCAAAAGTACAAACCTCTCGTAACAGCATTATACAACAAACCTCCCAGTGTAGTATTGCAAGTCACAGGTGATACTAAATTTAACATCTGAACACCACAAGAGTAAGACAACAATGCAAGGAAGCAGTACCTGGCAGGAAAATTTTCAGAAATTAAGAAGAGCATCAAAGAATACAAACAAACTATGGGAGGAAAACAACTGAAAGATGACAGTCCAAGATGTGATATTGAAAGATAAAAAATAATATATGCAGACATGAATTAATGATATAGCCAGAAGAAAACAAAAGGTGCTTTAGACACCTTTTAAAGCACAGAAGAGACAAAGCAACAATATGGAAATGCCATGGTGAAATCCTGTTTTCTTTTTAGAACCGTATGTTTCCAGACAGAAAGTTACAAAACAGAGTTTAACAAAAAGTTAAAAGAAAAAGCAGTGAAAGAACTGCAGCATGCAATTCACCAGAAAAGATTAAATAAAGCAATTACTGACAACAACCCACAAAATAGTCAAAGAATGTTGATGCAGGGAATAATAATTATTTACTGTGGCACATGAAAAATAATGAAATAAAATCAAAATATGGAAGGCTGAGTTTTAGGAAACAACTCAGAGTGAGTATACTAGAATGCTTAGCAATGTTGCAAAGGACAGATTGAAATCAACCCATCAGCTGGGACTTAAACAGCATCTCTAGTACATTTCTTTATCTATTTTGAGGAATGTATGTAAATACCTGGTGAACAAGTGAATCCATATCCCTTTTGATGAATTTTGTCTTTAAGTGGATAGTCAAACAATCAGTCCTTTCTGAACTATTTGGAGGTAAAGATAACTTAATGATTACTCATGCAAATATATAGTGGCAAATGTTCTGATGAATATGCAACACACATGAAGTGTTCACAATTATTTCCTGAAAACTTCTAATTAGGGACTCATCCAATCAAAGAAGAGAAACATCACAGCTATGTTCACAAAGCAAATGCCAAACTGCAAATCATGAACACAATCTGTAATAATACCAGCACTCTTTCTGTAGGCTAAAATAAAATAATTCAAATAAAAGTATCACCAAATTAAGATCCATTTAAAGATAACTCTGGAATAAGATAGATTGATAGTTTTTAAAAATTTGTATTTGCTCTTTTTTCTTTACTGGCAAAAACGTCCTTTTCCTTCCTATCAAAACTACTTAGTATTTACTGAGCCTAACTAGATAATTACACAGAGGTCTCTCACCAGAAAGCCATGCATGGGATCAAGCTTGTCCTATGCAGACAGGTATTGCCTGGCATTTCTTCCTGAGACCAGAAGATATTGCTCCAAAGCTCTTCTCCGCCAGCACTCAGGAGACAGCACGTATGCAGGGTCATAGGAAGGTCCTGCTCTGACTGCCACTTGAGTAAATTTGAGACAGATTATGTCAGTTGGTCTGTTATTGAATAGTACAATCAACTTAAAACTTTTATTTCAGGGGACAAACTAATAAATCACAGTAGCTTCAGATGACTGTTAAGCTTGTCAAGATTCCACTTTTCTACTTACATTTCTTGTGACTTGACTCAACACAGCAATTTTAACAATGACCACGTAATGTAATGCCAGGCTGACCTTCCCAGTCAGGAAGGGCTTGGCAGTGAGCATTGAGATGACCTAACCTCTAGAGAGGACACCAAAAATAAAATAAGTATGAGCTTAGACTGTGTGGTAGATGCTGTGGAATAGGATCCAGGCAACACTGTGTGCACTGCACATACTGGAAACCTGACTGAAAACTAGCACTGCAGCTTACTGCCATTTTACATGAAATGAGATAGCTTATGTACGTACCATGCCTGACATCAGTTCGAGGGCTGTGCAGGAAAGTAGAGATGACCTTTGAGTGAGCAACACAAGTGTTCAAAGAGACACTGACAGAGATATATACTGTCAAGCTAGCAATTATAAAAGCTCAGTTTAAGATATTAAACATGAAATTAGAAGCATAACAGCAGCTTTATGTAAGCAATAGTGCTGATGAGAATAGCAAACTCAGAAAATCTTTGAAAAACTGGACACCCTCCCCTTGATTTTGGTTGAACATTTCCACAGAAGCTGGACTCACATATGACCTACAAAACCAATTATGCTATTGCTGCAACAATGAAGAAAAAAAAAAAAGAATAAAATGCTTCCAATAGCAGGACCGGAGAAAGCATCTCCTCCAGCAGCTCCTGAGGGGACCCACTCCCTCCTCCACAGCACACCACCCAGCCCTGCAGGGGCTGGCAGGTTCCTCGGGATCCTCCACAGAGCAGCGGCACAACAAAGTACAGCCACAGGTTAATCCTTCACACGGCTCCCCACTGCGAATCGGGCTGTTTTAACGGGCCACCCCCAGCCAAGTAAGCAGGAGACACTGCCACCTAAGCAGGGGACACTGCCATCCCTCATGACTGACTGAGAACCATGCCGAGGGAACGCCGCCACGTGCTTTTATACTCCCGCTGCGCAATGTCGGCCGTTCTGGTTGGCCCACGCGCCCGAGCCCCTTTAAAGGGAAGCAGGTACGTGACGTGTGTGTCCCAGCTAATGGCCGCTTGCTGGCAGGGTGGCACTGGTCGTATAATGGTAACCAGTCACGGCTTTATGGGGTAAATCTGTCCCTGCCTGCCTTATTCTGGTGTGATTATTATCCTTTCTTCCCTTTTGGTCACCCAGTGATCTGAAAATCCGGCAGGAGCGAAGTTTGGTACTTCGGCAATAGGTGTGGTGCCTGAGAAGGGCGCTGCACGGCAGCCTTGCGCCAGGTGCCTCACCCTGTGCCTCAGGCTGGGGGCATAGGCAGCTACAAGGGGTCAGCTAGGAGATGTTAAATTGGTCATTTATTACCAACTTCTTGTCCGAATAGGTAAATTGCAGTCAGATCCAGTGTATGGCAATGATGCTTGAGGAAAAAAATACCGTGTTCTTCTCCCGGAGAATTTAAGATCGTTCCTGGTATGCTGCAATCAGTAATACCTGCTAATAAGGCTCATAAAATAAGAGCAGAAATGAAGGCCTTCAACACCTGAAGCCTTCCTGCTCCGTGCAAGTTCTCGTTTGCTCCTTCTATCCCTCTTTCAACCCCCTGGCCTAGGAAAGATGGCACAAAGCCACCATAGTCATCAAACGGGACGTGGAAACCTAATTTTCCTTGTGAACCCCAGGCCTTCCTGTGGCTTACGTACAACAGCAATAAATCAGTGACGTTATTTTCACTCTTACACAGAGAAATAAGTCCCTTAATGATTATTGTAGTTGTGCTGTGCATTTATATTACAACTACCTTTTATTATCACTTAATGATCTTCCTGTGGTCTAAGAAAGACCGGAGTGATTGAGTTTGGTTTTGGTCGTTGTTGTTTCTATTTACGTAGTATTGAACCAGTTGCCAAGCAGGGCATAATAAATCTAAATTCTGACATAATAAATAGATAATGTGTTGTAATTGGATTATTTGTAGACTGTCTCAGCATAAATTTGCATAACACTCAGAAAGACTGCTGCAAATATTGAAAATAAGCAATAGAGCTAATTAAAGGGTTTGTTTACATGTATCTTCCTGAAAACACGGTAAAGAAGGAATTAAAAGTATACCCTCTCCTTAGTTTTCTTAGGAAAGCTTACTCTAGACCTTGTTCTAAAAAAGCTGACTCTTCACTGATTATAATATATGTGATAGACGATGGAAAGTAGAAAATACCTAATATGTGATCTGTGAGAGTAGAGATAACCCAAGATTCTATAACCCAAGGCTATAGAATCGATGACACTCATGGCTACTCTTTTCCCATCAAATCCAAAATTTAAAACTCCATCACTAGCACAAAAAGGATAACTTAGCTCATTTCAAACGCGTGTAGTAAAACTTTTTTTTATAGATAGACATGTATCAGCAGATTGATAGACATCTGTGTTCATGCAGATAATCACTGAATCAAAACAGGGAGGTCTACTCAGTTGTTGTCCTGACAGATACAAGAGAGGGACTGGCCCCTGTGGCCTTAAATGCTCATGGTCTGTGACCTAAAATGGGATTTCTGCAAAGATTTTTTGCTGCTTTAAAAGTTTGGCTTCAAGGATCAACACTGCAACGAATGTGCAGGAATAATTAGACCTGAGAAAGGCCTCTAGATACCACTGCTAGATACCACTCTACATAGATCTTTTAGGCCTTCAAATAAAACAAAATAATGAATACAGTTTGCTTTTATTTTTTCATTTAAAAACAGAAATAAAAGCACACTAAAACAAACTAAAAATGTTAGTGATGATGTAATTATGTATGGACGTTGGTCCAGATCACCAGATTTCCTAGAGGAGTTGTTGGGAAATCCTATGTAACTTCTAATCAAAGCATCACAAATGTGCACGCTGCTCTCTGAGAAGCACTAGATTTAGGTTTTTCTTCAGACTTTCGGGGAGAATGAAAATGTGGAGACATACTGGGTTTTAAAATAACTATCTTCAAGGTGGCTGTTGCTTTTGTTGCCCTACGCAGTTGATTACTGTCTGAAACTGTGTACCTTTACTTAGAGAGCTATTGCAAGAGAGAGCACCAACTGCACGCCGGACCCCTAGTTTGAGAAAATTCAGACACTTAACGTGCCTCATACTGAGCCCTCTGCCCAAGCGGGATCGTACAAATAGCCCTGACTGGACTTGTACTGCACAGTACTTATTGTGAAGTAGTTTATAACTTGGGTTGTGATGTTTTTCTGCGGTCATAGTATTTTTCTTCACAAAGAGGTACTCCGTGCCAGCACGCCAAGATGACTTGCATCAGTTGCAGAAATGTATTGCAACTCCAGTAGCAAAAGAATTTTAACCTGCCATTATTTCTGTAATTTATATAAATCTTCAAAAAAAGCAACATTGGAGCTGGGAGAAGCTATTTCAGTGACATCACAGATTCACACAGAGATTCATAGAGTGGTAGGGGTTGGAAGGGACCTCCAGAGATCATCTAGTCCAACCCCCCTGCCAGAGCAGGATCACCTAGAGGAGATCACACAAGAACAAGTCCAGGTAGCTTTTGAACGTCTCCAGAGAAAGAGACTCCACCACCTCTCTGGGCAACTTGTTCCAGTGCTCTGTTACCCTCACTGTGAATAAGTATTTCCTCAAGTTCAGGTTGAGCCTTCTGTTTTCAAGTTTATGGCCATTGCCCCTCATCCTGTCACTGGACACCACTGAGAAGAGCCTGGCCCCATCTTCATTCCCTTTAGATATTTGTAAGCATTGGTAAGATTCCCCCTCAGACTCTTCTTCTCCAAGTTAAACAGCCCCAGCTCTCTCAGCCTTTCCCCATACGGTAGGTGCTCCAGGCCCTTAATCATCTTAGTGGCCCTGCGCTGAAACCTCTCCAGTAGTTCCTTGAACTGAGGAGACCAGAAATGGACACAGTACTCCAGGTGAGGCCTCACCAACACAGAGTAGAGGGGGAGGATAGCTTGCTTCGATCTGCTGACCACGCTCTTCATAATGCACCAGAGGATGCCATTGGCCTTGGCTGCAAGGGTGCACTGCTGGCTCATGGTCATCCTGTTGTCCACTAGGACTCCAAGGTCCTTTTCCCCAAAGCTGCCCTGCAACAGATCAGCCCCCAGACCTCTTTCACAAACTCTTTGGCCACTGCAGAGCATCTGAATTTAACATCTACTATTCTGCACTCTACACTCTGCTTCAAAAGCGCTTTTTAAGACTGTTCCTTGACTCACTTAAACTCAAGTTTAGCTTGAGAACTAACTAACCTGCTTCCTTCCCATAATCAGCTTATATGTATCCAAGTACAGAACTTCTAAAACGTATATACACTACTGCTGTATAGATGTATACCAATACCAGACCTCTTCGCATGAGTATTATTCCTCATGCATACCAGCATCTCGAAATAAAATACAGGTTGAAAAGAAAAATTTAGTAATGCAGCTCCGCCACCAAAAATGTTTGCGCTTGAAATATTTGTGACCTTTCTGTATTATTAAACACACAAACAGAAACAAGGTATTTATGAAATGTCACATTTATGAAAATCACTTGTAAAAGAAAATTTTTATTCTACAAATAATGTCAATATTTTAAATAATGCAAATTTGGTATTTCCCACAACCACACAAGAAGGTTCAAATATTTAAATGTGTAATTCAAAACACACACTCTCACCGGTTGGCAATGAGAATTTTGTCTTAAACTGCTACCTGGGAAGCAGATCTTTAGAGTTTACTAGCAAGCTAGAAATAAAATATGTATCATAATCTCATCCCATGTCTGTAAAGGCAATGCGTCTTTTCCGTTCTCTCATGGGCTGTACTGAGTTGGAGGTGATGGGTCTGGCCTACCTCTAGCAGCCCTGAGTTATTTTAACTATCCCATAATAGTCTGTTTGATACAGACTTCCGTTCAGGTGTAAGGAAAGTACTGATTGGGACTAAATGAAGGTTGTAGTAACTGTCCCTATGAAATATGGTCTTTTAGAAGTTCTTGAGAAGAATCAACAGTTGGAGTGAGGGTCTGCTCCCTGAGTAGCAGCACAGTGAGGCTTTGCTGAGCCATCTCCTGCTGCTGCCCCAAGGGAGTGTGAATCTCTCCTGGGATCCTTCAAATGGTTAGCGTATGGCTTGACGCCTGCTGGAATTCCACCGTAAACGTACATTTTGGAAACTCCATCCAATCCAAGGTCTTTCTGTTCAGTTTTCCGATAATTCAAGGAAAAACAAATGTTTCAGAATCTCTTATCAAAATTGTGTCCCACGAGTATCCCAAGTTTCAGTGTAGTCTCAAGAGGGAAGAATGGTGTTAAATAGGATTAAAAGTTAATGAAATATTTTATGACAGTATTTCACCATAGCAACTGAAAGTTAGATCTGAGCATTGTATAAATATTAATATTAGTCTCCTCATCTCAATCACTGAAGGACTTGGGGAAGGTGTATGGAGGGGGAAGAATCTCATTTTTATGGTTCTAAAATTCAAATATGAACGAGGAAGAGAGATCAGGTTATAAAAATAACGTGCTGCATAACTTGCCTAATGGCCTGTTATCTTCTGGAAGTACAGCTGCAGTGGGCTTCTAAACAGGTGCTCTGATTATGGAGCATAACAAACACGTTAGGCTTTGTAGTGCATTTAATATCTTATAAACAGCTCAGCTAATTTGGGCAAGGCTAATGGATTAGCTCAAATGGCACTCACGTAAAAGGTCTGCGATTATATCTCTGTATATTAAAGCTAAAATTTCAGCACTCTGAGTTCCCCAACCTGTGCATCTCGGAGCAGAGCCTGCTTCAGGCACCGGCGATGCCTGGATGCTGCCGTGAATTCACAGCACCCGACCGGTCGATGCTTCTGATCACTGCGCTTATTTTTTGATCCTGTAGCTGTATAGTCTTTCGTCACAGGAAAGAGGTTGAAAATGAGCTTGGTGGCTCGAGGTACTCTCTCTGCTCTCATTTAGATTTCCCTCCTCTTCAGAAAGCTGTGACTGACTGGTTTTTTCAAGTGCAAATTCATCAGGTCTTATAGCCTGTCCCTAGGTTTTGTATTTTTTGAGGTTCAGTTTAGCAGGACACTGCAAACCTCTGCTGCCTTGAGACTTAAGTGGGCTATACTTTCGAACAAGAAATAACAAATTAAAAAGACAAATTAAGATCAATTGAAATGCAACGGTGCTAGGACTAATGGCGGGGAAGTAATCAGAATATTTTTGTGTGTGTGAAAAAAGAGTCAAGAACCCAGCACAATGCCCGGCCCCAAGCAGCATTGGTCTTGTTTGGGACAGCAGCTCCTCCGGTTGTTAACACCTTGAACACTGCCCACCCTGCCTGCCGGTGCAGGCGCTGCCCTCCTGCCAGCCCCTGTAGCACATCTGGGAAAGACAGCCTGCATGTGAACCCACTTGTCTGTCTCTGTTTTGTTCTACCCAAGTAGCACTTTATGCCTGTGATTAAAATCATGCTCCCTATGGGCATAAAAATGAGGTGTATAAATATTTTATTAACTAGATCGTAAAGCCAACATCCGAAGGGGTGAGCCTGCACGAGGCAGTAAGATACACTGCCCTTGGCTCTGCTCTGCTGCTGCACCTTAGCTAATTAATCCTGCTGAGAGGTCAGCATAGCGAAACGAGAAAGGATGTGTGGGTTTAGGGCAGACCATAAGGTAAAGGCAGATTTGGTGGATTTAGAGGGGACAGGGCAGAAAACTAAACATTTCACAGGAAGTTATGGTGGTGCCTCAGAGGCCCAAACGAGCCAGAGACCCACATGTCAGCTGTGGTGCCTGCACATACCTCTACAGTTGTAGCTTTAGGATTTGTAAAGAACAATACATTTTTAAAAAGTCACTTTTCAAACAAGATTCTTCTTTAATCACTGTTTGGTTTTTTTGGTCAGAATGAATCTGTATATTTAGATGAAATCCAATTCCAATGTTATAATAATTTTCAGTACACTTTTTTAATGCTCGCTATAGTTGAGTGTATAGGCAGAAATGGTTAAGTGACTCAGATTGTTTTTGCAGATTCTGGGAGTTTTTCTAACAGCTGACACATTAAAGTTTTAATATTTATGCTCAGCTGAATTTTGACACCTAAAATATCAGGAAGTGATGTGACCTTTTATGATTTCTATTTTGTTTTTATTTGAATCGCTGCTGTTCTTTCGAGCATCTGTTTGGTGGCATACCGTGGGGGAACA
Organism: Psophia crepitans; assembly: GCA_013399095.1. Classification (NCBI taxonomy): domain Eukaryota; kingdom Metazoa; phylum Chordata; class Aves; order Gruiformes; family Psophiidae; genus Psophia; species Psophia crepitans. The sequence continues at coordinate 847,807 of VWZZ01006854.1, read as the reverse complement.
CTTATATTAGGTTGCTTATTTTAAGAATGATGATATAATAGATATGTCATTGTTAGTTGAGATACAAAATACAAAAATTAGGATATAAAGCTGGCAACTCGCATACATGTTTCTGGGAGGCAACTTAGTGAATCCATTTCTTACTGCACTTGTTTCACAAAAGAGAAGTAGGTTCTTTTGTAGCTACACTAATGCCACAGGAGCCATTCTAATTCAGCGATGTAGAGTCTCTCATCTAATGCTGAAATCCAGAAGAACGAGGAGATTAAAAGTATGCCACATCTTCAATGTGGCATTTCCCATTTAAGGAAGAATATTATGAGAGAAAGAGATTAACCTGCTCATGCTGTAAAAATTCAAAGGTTAAGCCCAAAGGATTTCGAGCAAGCACACACGGCGGCTTAAGCCAGAAAACAGTTTCTAGCAGTGAATCCCAGAGTTACGAAAATGCCTATCTCAGCCCAATTAAGTTCCTTGAACTCTGGATGTCTCTAAATGGATGTATATAAATCTCCCTGAAATTGTACAGGAAAACAACAGCAAAATACCTGCTGTTCCAATGGCCGAATGATTTAAGTCATGCTCCTTTCTACCAACCAGATGTAGCAGGGAGGTAACACTCAGTCCTGGTGCTGTACCACTTTTCAACATACTGCATCATGGGTATATTACTCAAGATCACTTTAGATTTTATGTGTGCTTCATTATGCGATCTTAAAAGGCTAAAATGTGATATAATGGAACGTTTAGCTCAAAGATAAGGAGAACAGCACGCTGCACTTTGTAGCCATTTGATATCCTGACAGGAAAGGGAGCTGACACATGATAAAGGAATAAATAGCACTAGCAGTGAATTATGGCTAGCACGGATCCATTCATGTATTATTTAGCTGGTATCACGACACAGTTCACTTCTGAATCAGCCAGGCCACCATTTTGCATGCCTTCAAATAGACTTGTTTCCTGTGTAAAGAACTGACAGGAGCAAATAAAATGAAAATATACATGCCAATGATAGGCAAAAGTATGAAACAGCAAACCCAAGGGCAAATGTGCTCATCCTGTCAATTCCCAAACCATGAGGGAAAGGCAGTCTTCAAACATCGTGGTGATTCATAATGTATAAAGGGCAGATAATGTAAAGCAGTTGTGATGGTCCTCTGTCCCACGGGACGTAGAACTTCCCCAAATTATGTTTTCCTTCTTTCAGGTGACGACTTTTAGGAAAAACATTTTTTTTAAATGAACATTGAGGGAAAATCCAACGCTGTCTATGCTAAATCACATTAGGGTTAGTTATCCTCACTCTCAAGATCATGATTCTGTAAGTGTCTCTTTGATTAACAAAGTCACTCAAGCACCTGGATTCTTTCTGTTAAACATATTTCCTATTTGTCCCATTGTTCTCACAGCTGCAGAACTGCCTTCAGTTTATTAACACCTGAAAGTTAAGAGAAAGCAATAAGCTGATTAGTGATGTGTAAAGGGGAAATTCAAGAACATAAATCCAGGAGGTCCTTCCTGGTGCAAAGAAGGGATCTTCCGTAGGCTCAGGGCTTCAGACCTAAAATCAGTGAGGGGAAAAAAAAAACCCCAAACAACCCAACAACAAAAAACCCACACACACACACAAAAAAAACCAAACAAAAAACCCACCCACAAATACTTTCTTGTGTTTGCCATTTTCAGTTGGCTGGCTGAGGTGACCCTGCAGGCACCCGGCTGCCGACAGCCCGGCTGGTCCTGACTGTGCAAAGAGGTGACAGTGTCTCCAGCGCAGCCTGCCCCTGCCCTCCGGCCCGTCCTGCCTATTCTCCCTGGGCAGAGCACTCACCCTCTGGCACTACACTGTTGATCCTGTGGCGTGGATCCACCTCAGCGAAGGTCTTCATTCGGTTGCTTCTTCCTCTTTTTTTCACTGCTTTGTCCTGCTTGTCTGCGTTATTTTTTAAATTATTCTTTCTGAGGAGTTTTAGACACATTCTTTTTCAGTTATTTCCTACTTTCTTGATAATTTTAGCAATTGAAAAAAATTTCATGACTTTGTCCTTTGGTGCTTCATTTTAGATATGTAAATACAAAGTGTGTTTAGCTAATGCCTGTTCAAAATACAGAATGCTAATAATAGAAAACTCTTTTCTTGATTAATTTGTCAAGCATGAATCTTTGCAGAGACTATCTGAGGTTTTGTAGTATTAATCTGAGTTGGTGCTGATAAAATGAGAATATGTGAGGTTTCACAACGAGAACATAAATTCCAATTAACGACCAAACAGAAGAAAGAATTAATTCAGTAGACTATGTATGCCAAAAGAATGTTGTGGTTGTAGCTGTTGAAGTAATAAATATTACAAATATTTCTTACATTTTCATAGTCTCCACATGCCAGTAGCTAAACAAGGTTGAGAAAAAAAAATCAATAATAAATTACACTCTTTGCAAACATTAATAAATATTCCTGTTACTTGTACAGCCCCTACACAAGAATCCAAAATAATAAATCATAAAGCTTGTTTCATTTTTCCATTTGGCCAGCACCCAGACAAAAACAGGTGGAAAGATTAAAAAGGGTTGTTAGAGAATTTTTTCATTTAGTTATCTGTCTGTCCCTTCATTGTTTCCTTGATAGCACTATTGTTTTCATTTTCATATACAACACAGTTGTGTGTGTCCAATTAGAGTTTTGTTATTTATGCAATACTAGCTCTGGCAACGGAGTGTGATTATATACCTGACAGTAACTCCTCTGGTTAAACTAATGCAGTTAAAAAATGGCAGTGCTCCTAGCTAGAGGGCTTCATCCAGTGCAGAAATTGTGTCTGTGATAATACATGCAATTAATTTCAGACAAATCCACAGAAGTTCATGATATTCTTCAGGGCGCGTGAAGGAAGGAAAGCAGCTGAAAAGAACTCAACCTTGTATTTTATGGGGAAGTTTTCTTAGAGGAAAAAAATGGAAAGGAAATTACATAGCTGAAAATGAGCATAAATACTATGACTTTGTTCAAAACCACTCTCAACCTAGATCCTTAGCAGGATGAAGAATGTAAAAAATCAATAGTGCAGCTCATGTGAGTTAGTCTGGAAATTGGGTTTGTCTAAAATATCTGGAATTTCATAAGATAAAAAGTCTTAAATTAAAGTATGTTAATTTAAGTAAATTTATTTTTTTACTTATTTTTTTTAAGGTGGGAAAAAAGCAGAAACAGGACCAGGGAGTCCATTTAAATAAAGTCTTAGCAGGCTGACAATACTGTTGTCACTTTCCATACACACAGGGAGTTGCACCACAGGAGGAAAACTCCAGTTGGGCTCTTCCTCCTCCTCCTCTTCCTTCTCCCCCTCCTGCCTTTTCTCTGTGAAACAACTACAGATACTGGTTTCACACTGGAGAGGCTACTGGTGCTTGTGAGAGGGAGCTCTTGGGTGCTGGGGCCAACTCTTGGTAGGACCTGAGTGGTAGGGAGAGGCAGTGCAGCACAGGGGAAACTCAAGAGCAGACTTTGAATTTGATGTGACTTCCTCTCTCCTTATTTTCTGGCACCTTCTCACTTCTAAGAAGGAAGAGGGTGGGCGGGTAGGAAGAGGATGAACCTTTCTCTCTTACTGTGTTATTTATCTTGAATTTCTACATGGAAGTCTGGCAGAGAAAAATAAACTTCTATTATATCCATTGCATTTTCATCCATTCTGTTGGCGGTTTTGCAGCAGGAAAGAATATTAAGCTTTAAGGGTTAAATGGGAGCCCTTTTTCACTGGTGGGTACTTAAATGGCTGAATGATGCTAATGGCAAAAAAAAATCTTTAAAGCCGGTACCTGCTACAGTAACTGGCCATTATGTTTAGCATATCCTTTTTTCTCCAGATAATGGGACAAACATTAGTGCTTGTAATCCACCCTAACAGCAACTCTTTGCTCATGCTACATCCTGTTTATTTCCTCACAGTCCTTGGGAAGAGCAAAGGGAGAAAGAGAGATTTGGAGACATAAACCCTGGAATCTCAAAGAGCGTTCTGTAGAACATAAACATTGTGTTCGATATCTGAATCTGTGAAGAGATGGTTAATATCTTGGTTGTTTGCAACAAATACTGTGCTTAAAGGTCATTCGTGACAGGGCCTTTGAGAGCATCTGTTGCTAGGATCACACAGGCTGAATCTCATTATAGAAAACTATTTGAGTGACAATCATCACTGTGTTTCACTATTTGTTATCTTTGCTGTTGGGCAAGAGATCTGTACCCTCTTTCCATCATTCCTGCTACCCAACAAATATGTCAGATGTTTTTGAGTTTGATAATTGTGACCTCAAAATCACCTATTTCAGGTTTTATTTTATTTCTGTTTTTCACTGCAAAGTGAAATATTTATTATCTTGAAGCAAATGATTAAGGAGCTGTTACCTCATGGCTACTCTAGCCACTGAGCATGATGAAGAGGTGAATACAGTTCAAACAGTGCAATCATCTAGTTCATTTAAGCAAACTATATTTTGAATGTTTCCTCAGTGACCTGAGAATAACCACAGCTTAATATGATTCACAGTGGAATCTTCACCTGAAGTTTGCTCCCTGTTTTGTTTAGAATCCCTCACTGCTGTACAGAACAGAAATGCTGGCTGCGGGGAGGAAAGCTGCACCAGCCCCCTCACGGTCCTAGTTGTTTTCATTTAGGGAGAAGGAAGACAATTAGATCGACGAGAAGATTTTTTTTAAAAAAGTATATATATAAAAAATCAGGGATTGTTGTCAGGCAGATTTATATTGTTTCATTTATTAGGTAAATTAGGCATGCTTATCTAATTCTAAACTATATTATGTTTTAATTCTTTAACATATTTAGCAATATGTATGTTAATTTAAAAGCCTTTTAAATCTCCATACCAAAATACAGCCTCCAGAAAACCATGACGGAACATGATCAACATACAGCTCTACTGGTTGGTGGGGTTTTTTTGCTAGTTCTACTATTCCTCCATTAAGAACACTGGAAATCTCATCTATTAATCTAAGAATGAAAAAATCTTTGCTGGTTTAAAATGTTCATTTCTCCTAGTCCAGTGTGGAAAGCATGAGGATCAATCCGCTCTGCCATTAGCTTGGAAGTATTTGAGTTTAGGAACTGCTGTATTAAATACCCAGCTGGACATGAGAAAAAGCAGTGACTGTGCAATGCCACCAGTCCATAAAGTCAACCTTGTGGAGGAGCTCTTGGCAGTATCTGAACACCATACAACAACAACCTGAACTGTCACAGCTCTTCCGCTCCTTTTGAAATAACCTGGGTGAGCAGCAACTTCTCTGCCCTCCCCTACTGGGTGCTGCGGCCGGGGGAATATGGAGACAAGAACTTGTTGAATGTTCAGCCTCTGTTGCACCATTCCCTGAGCTGACCTGGACTGGATGCTGCAATCCCTCCTCCCAGAACCATCCAGTCCTCTGGACTTTTCAGATCAACAATAGCACCTAACAAAACAGTGTGACCAGCACTGGTCTCTGGGTTCCATTTTGGTCCCTACTGCTCCCTGCTGTAAGCCCGCCCTGACCCCTGGGCACAGGCCCCTGCTTGCTCAGCCCCACCACATTATATCACACAGCTGGGAGCTTGGTGAAGATGTCTGAGGAAATCCCTAGGTCATGAAAGAGCTACAGTGAAGCTCACTGAGAAATAAGAAAGATAAAATTACAGGTAGACATAAGCATTTGACATTGGTTCATTGGTCGCTCAGCGATTCAAGAGGAAGATCCTAAAGACAAAAAAAGGCAAAGAGTCAAGAGCTGCCCATTGGTTAGGTGACTGGTGTAACTCGTGTGTCGGTGTTGACAGAAGACAGCAGCCTTTCCTCCAGGGATCCATCAAGGGATGGTGACAACACTGGTGTTCAGCCCCGCCGGTCGGTTAGAGCCGAGCTGTCTTTTGAGTGTGTTGGCCAGCAAACGGTAGCTTTGTTCTTTGCCATTCCTGCTAGCTGAGGCTCTTCATGACCCTTGCAGATGCCCAAACAAACTTGCCCAAGAGAGGGGGGCAGCACTGCATGCTCAGGAGGAGTTAGTTCATGAATCTCTGAGTGAGATTTTGAAAATTTGTCTCATCCCGTAGCAGCTAGCAGTTCTCTTGGAGTACAAAGGTACTGAGTCTATTGAATCATAAATATTATGAACCACAACAACCTCCTGAAACATAGAATGCATTTAAATGCTGGTGTCTTACAATCTGGCTTACAGTGTGACTCACAGCTACAAGTGAAACACACTGCTATACCTCAAAACAGATTACCAATAGACTACACAAATCCTGTTTGACACTTACACGTCTGTCATATTTTGTTTTGTGTACCAATGCAGGGATGACATTTAATAACATAAATTTGCAGCAGCTGAAATGGTAATATCAGTTTCTAGCAGCGAACATATAAGCAATATTGGGAGTTCGAACATTCTGTCATTTGTTATAGAAACCCAGAACTGTATAGCTAATATAGATTTTTGTCTCCCACAAACACTTAAGGTACACATTCACATACAGCGCTTTTGAAAAATTCAGGATAAGGATCCAGTGGTGTCAGCAGTATTACTATCTATTAACCTACTGACTACCATATGATATATGTTGCAAAACTTTGTTACTTCAGTGTTCATAACTGTTCAGTTTTCTGCCATGTTGCCTCTTCACATCACTGAAAATCTCATTTATTGATTTTTACTGACAATGGCAGCAAACACAGATTTCCTATTTTGTATATTATAAGTGTATATGGGAACAGGATAGCCATCCTAAATTATTCAGTTTCCCAGCATATGGCATATTTTTGCAAACAAGAATCAGCACATGCCAACGCAGAATTGCTAAATAATGTATTAGTTTCCCTTACGCTGTGCATAAAGTGTTTTCCCTAAGCATCAGTCTGTCCAAAGAGAAAAACATGCGTGCTCAAAAACCCAAATGTGTAACAGTACAAACATAAATCTCTGTGGGCATATTCCTCATTGTCATCCTACCTGTGTCATCCTTCATCTTTTTGTAAACTGGGTGTATAGTACAATCAGATCTGAAAAGCGGCTGATGTATTCCTGGGTTTGCAATGGTAAATGAAGATACGATGCAGAAAAGCAAGAAATTTGATCCTTGGTCCTCCATAAGCCTCTTTGGTTTGCTCTGAAGTACCAGCTGTATTTCAGGTCAATAGAGATTAAAGTGTACTGGAGCAGCTACAGCAGTCGCCATAAAATGTCTTTCATTTTCCAGCAGTCACTGAAGTGATCCTCTATGACCAAGTTTTTTTATGCTATCCTTCGGAGATATCTTACATCTGAAACAAAACAGTTAGCAAATACTGATTCTGTACTTTGGGAAACTGGCACATGCACGCTGCTTCCCCAGTTTTGGAGACAAGCTGTATTATTCTTTTCATTACGGTTAAAAACTGTGTTCTCAGAGCTGGTCACTACTAAATTTCTAAATGCATAAAATTTATAATTAGGCCAATATTTGCAAGAGTCCTCATGGAAATGCAATGGTTATTGAGATGAACTACTTTACATCTGCCAGAAGCAACCTTAACGGGAGTGGCAGTATCAGGCAGAGAGAAAAAACTAACTTGAACTAGCATGGTCATCCATTTGTTTAATCTTTGGAGTGATTATTTTACCTGTTTGTATTCCATGCAGTAATATGATATTCTTAAATGACTATAAAGTGGTTATTAAAAGTACTGCTTTGCAGAAAATGTTGTCATCTGAATACATCTTGATTTATGTCCTATTTGTGAAGGTGGTAATGGTGTCACAGCTGCTTGTAACCTATGGCCCTCACAATGCTGGGTCCTTGGCTGTTAGCCAAACTACATCTGCTTTATTTTATTTATGGTTTCTGCAAACAGAAACATTTGCTTCAATATTCAATAGAGGTCGTGTGCCACTCGCACACATAACCCCCTCCTGTCGTCATTGTTCACAAATGTCTTTCGTGGAACGTCCTCTCCTTTGCAATGTAAATACTTTTAGTGGGCTTCAATTTCTTCTGTTTTCAAAAGTAGTGTAGGAAAGGGAAAATAATTTGGGGGGAAGAAAGAAGAAAACTTCTTACCTTTCATGGAATCATTCAGAACCTTCATAAAAATTGTTTGCCTGTGCTTCTGCTTTGAACTGCACAAATCAAACAGTTTTGAGTTGGGCTATTACACATCAGAGATCTACAAAATCATGAAGACAGTGGATAAAGAGCTTTCAGAACTGTTATTCACTAAATCCCACAATCTGAGAATGACAGGGCAATCAGACAAACCAGGAGAGATCATTTCAAAACACGTAGGGAAGGTAGGGTAGATAGCAAACTTCTTTGCCACACAGATTTGCTGTGGAGGCAGACAAATGTCATCAGAGCCAAAGCAGGAGTTCGACAAAGTCGTGAGTCCAGCTTCATCAACAGACACTGGGAAGTCATTTCTCACCGATACTGACATATGAAAAGACAGACTTTTGCCAGACGCTGGGAATAAATTTGAGGCATCATTCTGTATGAAATTAAGGTGAGGGGGTTTGATTCTAAAACATTATAAGAGAGAAGTCTCCAGGAAATGCCTCGTTTTTAACAAGCTGGCACAAAGAGGGAAATCACATTACTGATTAAAACCAGCAAATATAATGAGAATCTGATTTTCATAAAAATAATACAAGCTGTGAGATCTGAATGAGAGAATTATACTTTTTGTTGTTTATTTGTGACTGTAGCTACACAATAAAACATGAAATATTAATAAGGACTGTAATAGTTATTATATTTCACATTTTGTCTAGATTTTTTGCCACATCAGTCTAATTCAAATAAATACCAATGAGCTGCATTAAAAATAAATCTTCAATAAATGGAACAGCATGTACCTTTTTCTATGGAATTACTTTATTTAAAAAGATTACTTTTATTTGCACATGTTCCACTGATTTCTGCAAATAGTGTCATTGTTAAAGGGTCACAGATACAATCAATAAAAATATCTGAATTGACCTAGAAAACATGATAGAGCTGATTTTATGCAGAGATGAGTAGACCATTTTGTTACTTAGCACATAAGGATGTCGGAAAGGAGGAATTAGAAATGGGAATCACAAGCAGCCAATGTTTTTGCATTCCTTCTTTGGGTGGTTTCTTGTTCTGCCTTTGTTACTGAACTCTTGGCTGAAAGTCTTCACTTGTGAAAAAGCAAAGGCCATGAGAAACGGCTTAGCTTGGGTCAAGGTGAGACTTGCCCATAGCATCAGGAACATAGTAATCTCTCGGCATCACCAGCGCTGCGCAGAAATCCCACCGGGGTTGATCTGATGTGCAGCTGCAAAGGAGCCAGTGTTTCTTGTATGCAAAGAAAAGTTTCTGCAGCAGATATAAAGACCAAATGGTAGGTGGGAGAAAAGGTTTCTGTTGCCTACCAGAAAAAAACAACCACCCAAACCTGTGAATATTAGTCTGTATTACACAACTCATACAGTTTTAAAGCAATATATGTAAAGAGAGATGGCTTTTCTGGCTGTTCTGCGTGCCAGCCGTAGAAAGTCCTATGGGATTTTTGCGTTAGCTATGACATCCACAGCTCAGTTCTGTTCTTACTGAATGAAGAACCCCAGCTGATGCACAAAGAGGCAGAAGATGACCAAATACCTACGAACACCGATGCTCTGAAATGAACTGCACCTGCACTGTCTTAAGTCCAAGCATGGACAAGGGAACTTCATCGACAGAGCTGCAATACTGGACAGCACCTTGGAACATGGCGCAGAAAGAAAAAATAGACATTTCATCCATTGTTTTTATCCAGCATTTTAATTTATCTCCATCGTCTGCTATTTTATTTCTGTAACTGTATTATCTTATTCTGCAAAGTACTTTAGGGATGCAGTGTCAGGAAAGGCAAAAAGAGCAAAATATATCTCTTGATTTAGATGGATTTTATAAAGAGAGAAGATGCTTCAGAAATTTATTAACATCACCTGTAGCATTGTTTCAAAATGACTTCTGGATCACAAAGAATGAATTAGTTACAGGAAATTAAAGTTCATGAAATGATCTTGTTCACAAAGTAATCAGTAACCAACAGTAATCCTTCAATTTAAAAACCTATCTTCCTAATGGCCAATGTAATGCTCACTTCAGGTTAAAAGAGCACATTTCCAGTTTGTCTGTCACAGCAGAAGACGATGGTGTATTCGTAGTACGCTGACACTCCTCCTTATCTGTCTGCACTCCTGTACTTGGAGAAAATCACTAACGACTGCGATAAGCCGGTACCTGAACCTAGAGCTGACAGATGGTTGCCTTTTACAAGGTGAACCATATTTCTTAAAATGTACAGCAGAGGAATTTTACCCTGTGAGAAGGAAAGTGACAGGTACGGAGTTCTGTCTTAGTGGTGGAAAGCCAGGAAGTGGTACTGACCAAAACTACCACTTTTGTGTGAGTCACAGGGAATGTTTTCATGTTATTACAGGAGCTTGTAAAACAAGGATCCAAATGTACCCATAAAACAAAGTAAATCCCTACACACTTACATTCATTTTCTTTCTTCTCTCTCCTCCTTCACAGTAGTTGCCTCTTAAGGGACTCGCCATCTTCGGTTGTTCCTTGTTCCGAGATGTGCATTTGTGTGTATGCATGTATCTACATACATGTATAGGCATTTATATGTGCATGTAGATAAATAAACCAGTCATGGAACAGCTGTGCAATGACTGGACTGCAGCTGATTGAGATGTACAAGGGTGCCACATCAAATAGGATGCAGAGGTAGAAAGAAGAGCTTGGTTTCCTTTTGGGACAACTCTCCTGCTTAAACTTAGAGAGAAAAACAGCAAGAGATAAGTTGTGTTTGTGTAGTACTTAGTGTATTGGTGTGCCCATGGTAGATACCAGTGAAATGGCAAGACACAAATAATCATTAAATCTGGCCATGGGACAGATATCACAGGTCACCACATTCATCTCCAGGAGCTACTGAGAATTCTTTAGTTATTGATCAGGGGATGCAGACTGCTGGTATCTGTTTCGGTATGCCTTAACAGGGCTGAATATACTGCAGAATGAAGGGCAGTTGGAAACTTAAACCACTTTAGACGTGCAAAAGATGGGAACCCAGATCTTTAAAATAAAAACTGTGAAGAGGTGAGTAATTAGAATAAAATAAAAAGCAATAAGCATATCAAAAGTAATAAGTAGTAAGCATATTAAAAAAAATTGGTACTGTGACTCACTACAGTGCGTCTGCAGCTGAGAACAAGATAAAAATAAAGAAATACCACCTTCCTTATGGGTGGAGGAATAGACAATAGAGAGCCAATAAAGGGAGTGTAATGAATCTGAGCTCTACTGTGGCTGTTTGCACAGGAGTGTTAGCATGGGGAGAAACTTGCACTGCTGAGCTCTACATTTTATTTCTCCCTCTATCCTGCAGTTTCAGTGGCCTGGATTTACACCAGCTGTGACAAGGTGCAGCAGCAGCAGCCTCCATTTAGGTCTATTTTCTGACCAAACAGTCCATTTACTCCGGCTGTGCATTCTTTATCAGGATTTGGCCCTTTGTATAAAGGTGAATGCTTCTTTGGCTGTGGTCCCAGTGGGGTGTTTGATAACTTTGTCAGAACGAATCAAGAGAAGGTAATATGACTGAACAAATAATAGGCTGTCAAGGAGACTTGAGTTACAGGAGCTGAAAGATAGTCCAAAACACTTTGCTCTTCAAAGAAACCTAGAAAAACTTTGTCTTAATTTGGCCTTCAGAACTTTGACATCAGCCTTTGCTTGTCTGCAAGTATCAACTCAAACACAGGAATTTATATGGATAGTTAGTCCTCATGAGAGGTTTCTGGCAGGCTGCTTTCCCTCAGGTCAGTTGCAGGCGGCACAAGAAGCTACCGCAACTGCTTTTCCACCTCCATTCCTTTACTAAAAGTCTTACAGATTGTAATAGAAAGTAATTCCTCCTCAGCTTTTTTTAAACCTCTCAAACAAGGAATTATGTCTATTATAGCAGAATAAAAACACACAGCAACACTGCATATTTCTGTGGGGTTTTAATACTTTTTTTTTGTAGATCTCTGAAAGCACATTTCAGTCAGCAAATTCATTGACACTAAAGCCAATGGATATTCTTACAGAAATAATCTATTGTTTTTGTTTTATAGACAGATGTAAGAGGCAAATAGAACATAGTTCAATGCTCAGTATGTTTAGCCAACAGCAGATTTTTACTTTGAAAAGGGTTTTGTAAAGCAAATACCCTTTGAAGACCACAAAACACAGGGGGTGCCCCCAAACTGGGGAGACCTGGCTGCCACCTTCCCTTAGGCCAGCGGGAGAGATGATGCTGTGGGGAGGGCAGGGGGGCAAACCCAAGTGCTCTCCAAGAGCTGGGAGCGCTCTTTTGGAGCTGCACCCCAACACTGCTGAGACACAGAGGGGTGATGCTGCTCTGATGGGCAGTCAGGGGCTAAAGTGATTGTTTACCATCTGCAAAAGGAGATTAATTAGGCCCAGCTTTGAGCTGAGGGTTGGTCCAGATGACTTCCAGAGGTCCCTTTGCAATTTCCAAACAGACTGTGCTCTGAACGAACCTGTGTTCCCCAAAAGCCCTATACTGCACAGCTGAGCTGAAGCTCCTCCAGGGGAAGCAGAAACACTGGCTGTTTATCTTCATATTGACAGCCGTCATCTCAATCAGCCCTAGCCATTGAGCTAGGGGCTGCCGTACCCAGGCATCCCACTCTACCCATCCTTTGAAGCTGTAATAAAAGTTTCATTTGGCCAGAGAAATGAGAAGACACTTGGAATTAGGGCAGATTTGTAGCCAGTTCACCTCTCTGCAACGACAGATCCATAGGTTCCTTCTTCCAGGATGTTTGTGATGAGGGTTGGTTGTAAAATACAGGAAGAATCCTTGGGCGATGGCAACAGCACTCCTTACAGCCACATAAATAATCAGCTCCAAAACGAAGTTTTGTCAGTTAAATAAAGAAAGTATTTACAGAATATCTTTTAAGCTGTACATATTTTAAGCTTACCCGCCTACTCCTCATTTGGGAACTTAAGCTGTGTTTATTTTTAAAGAAAGGTACCAGTTCACCTTTAAATGGTTCGGCTTTTCACTGCATTAGTTCTCCACTATGGAAAGTATTTCACCTCTCTTCATACCATGATTCAGCTCAGCTTGAGAAGTTAGATGTGATGATACAGACATATCTCCCATTTCTGCATCAACACAATAAACAAATGAAGAACACGAACAATGTGCAGTACAAAGATTAAGAAATTGCCTTTCTGTGCATGCCTTTTTCCTCGCCACTTAAGGCAATAAATCATTTCAATTAGACATAATTAAAACAGTTTGCATTTGAAATGTAAATTAAAATTGAAATCAGCATTATCCAGTTTCCCCCTTCCACATTTGTCTCAACTATCAGGAGCATACCGCATATCTATCTACTTTTGGCATAGATTAAGTCATAACTTGCATTTTTTTAATATAATCTGGTTGTAATCAAGCACCGGTATACGGACTTTTATCATCAGTTCCAGTTACGCAGTCTTTTCCAAGTTCCTGTCCAGATACCTCTGGGCTTTGAATCCTTCATTGCCTTTTCTAATTTTCCCTTTTCATCTAAAATTAATTAGAGTACAGACTCTGTTGTCTTTTTGTTATTCCATTCAGCTTTCAGGGTGTTTTTGTTTTCCACCTATAAGCGGTTCGGTGAAGATTTAATACACTGCCCTCGTGTCTAGGAGTGTGAACTCAACAAGAAAAGTGCCACAGCAGATACGGGCCACAAATTACGTAAAGAGAAATAAAGAAATCTTTTGTATTCCGTTATGCAAAAATACGACGTTATGATATTAGAGTGCACAGCAGTGGACTGATTAATTAAGATAATAAACCTGATGTAATTAAACATGACTAGGATTCCTTTTATTAGCCCTTCTGTTGTCAAATAAACCTTTCAAACCCTGTAAATAAGCAAGCCAAATGACAATTTCAATTGGTATGCAGGGGATTTGAGTTATTTAATGTTGTATTTTTTTCCTGATTTTCCGTCTTTTAGAGCATCAGGACTAACTCTTGGAATAAACACATTGATTTGGTTGTATTGTCAGTGGGTCACTAATCAGAGCAATCATTGATTAGACAGTAATCTGACAATTAAGTCTGACATTGTCTCCGGTGCCTTGGCAATGGGGGACTGCATTTTTCTTTAAACTCAGACCTTCACCTTGTATTTTTCCAGAGACCGAAATGAGGGTTTACAATAAGGACAATGCTCTTACATTTATTTTTTTTTTCCCCTTCTCCTGTGTTTTTCAAGCTCAGGGCTGACTGTCATGTGTTTTTCTGCATTTATCTCTTTAAAATGAACACACACCATTTCTGCACATAAGTGACATTTTGACAGGATGTTAACACACTTCAACCATTTCCTCCCTTTCGTTTCCTGAAAACTGATTTTTAGGATTCATCTAAATGATGAAGCAACAGTCTATAAACCTTCATTTGAGCTCAGAACATCACTTGGTGGCAAGTCTGATTGTGGGTCAGCATTTCAGAGCCCCTCCGGCCCATAGTTCCAGCCCATCCAATGTGTATCAGCTGCATTTGCAGAGAAGGGGAAGTGAAACGTGACGTTAATCTCCCTGGGTAGTACCGGAATGAGTAATTCTTCCAATCTAGCAATAAGACACAATGTTAGTCTTGAAATTAGACACTTGGGCTCCAGTCCATCATTAATCAGAAAAGCACTTGAGCATGTCTATACCTTTAGGCATTTGCTTAAGGGTTTTGCAGCAGTGGGGCAGGCTGAAGTAAATGCTTAAATGATTTGTCAAGCTTGTGTTTCAGCATGTTGTTGTTAACATTTGTATATAGCAGCAGGAACGCATGTTGTTTTCTACACGGAGACTGACGATGGTTATCAGACTCTCATTTCAGTGAATTAAATCAACATCACCTTAAATTAACTCAGTTACATGAAGCTGTCAGTGCTGTCATAAGAAAAGATCCATTGTCACTCCATGATCCAGGGGAAGTCAGTGATACTCTATCAACTCACCAGAAACAAGATTTCACTCAGTACCACAGGATGCTCATCACCCCTCATTTTCAGTGTGTATTTCAGACCCAGCTATATTTTGCATATCTTAGAAACATGAAAGGAAAACAGAATTTAGTAGCCAGATTTTAGAAGACATTTAAAATCAACACTTTACTTGAGTATTACTTTTATTTTTCCTGTCTCATAGACCTGCATGATATATGTAGCGGCACCTCCTTATACACTGATGAATCTGAAACCCAGAGGTAGAATATAGGGTTAAACTGGTATTCAAAGCTTTATTTCAAGGGGTTTAGTCTTTTTCCCCCCCGTCTCTATCTGAAAAAGTGTCCTGGTTTTAGCTGAGATAGAGTTAACTTACTTTCTCGTAGCAAATATAGTGCTGTGGCTTGGATTTAGGATGAGAATAATGATGATAACCCACTGATTTTTTTAGTTGTTGCTGGGGAGCTGTAGTGCCCACACTAAGTCAAGGGCCGTTCAGCCTCTCACGCCCGGTCAGGAGCAGAAGCAGCTGGGAGAGCCCAGCCAGGACAGCTGACCCCGACTGGCCAAAGGGACATTCCCTGCCAGCGCACATCGTGCTCCCGGTGTAACTGGGGAAGCCAGCGGGGAGGTGGGATCGCTGCTCCGAAACACACTGGGCATCAGGTTATTTTCCTTTCGCATGTGGTGAACAGCTGCATTTGTGCATCACTTGTTTTTATAGCTATTATTACATTTCTTTGTTATCCTATTAAACTGTCTTTGTCTCAACTCACAAGTTTTCTTCCATTATCCTCCCCACCCCCTCAGGGGGCTGGGAGTGAGCAAGCAGCTGTGTGATGCTCAGTTACAGGTTGGGGTTAAATCACAACAAAAAGTTTTCCCATCAAAACAAGCCTAAGCAGCTAAACAAATTTTTGAGAAAAAATAAAAAATTTTGGGGCACACATTAAACACTCAACCTGCATAGACCAGTGCTTAACTTAGAAAATCTTCTGATATTAGTAAAGTGATAATTTAATAAATAATACTTATCTCCCAGGAAGCCTGTAGAAGTATTAATCATCCTGTGAGACTGGTGATTTCTGCTTGGTTTGTTCTAGGTTTGCATGCTTTCTTCCTTCAAAAAGGAAATGACTGGAAGAAGAGGAGATGGCTATTTCTGTGGGGGCAACTAAGCAGAGGGAGCTCCTACCAAAGGCTTCGGGGCAGGGAGGGGTGAGAAATGAGGGATTCACAGCAGGACACACTGTACTTAGAAGACACTTGGTTGCCTAAGGACAAAGAGAGAAGCTCTAGTTCACGTGCCAATAAAACCAGGATATGGAGTCAGTATTTTAAGGCTGCTTTGGGCAGTTTGCTTTTGGGTGGAGGTCAAGGTAGATCAACCTTGACTGTCTGACTGATTTGGCTTCTGCACCAACTGATGCACATGCTGAAGTAGTACTGATTTTCCTTACCAGTCAACGAAGTACAACAGGACAGAATTATTCCTTGAATTCAGGGAATCTACTCCAAGTTTATTAAAATATAGGGCAGAATTGCAACACTGCTCTTTGTTACGAATGGAAAGCTATGTATACAGAGCTAAATATTTGTATTCAAAAGGAATATGTAAGCTTATTATAAGAAAATTATTTCTTTAAAAAATCCACTATAATATTCCATCCCATCCCCCACCATTTGTTTTCCTCTTTTTCTTTTCTCTCTCAACTTCTCCCAGCCAGCATCCTGTTGAAATTGTTTACAGCACTGATACCAGAACACTGGTCTGATGGAGAGCTCTGGAGTACTTTGGTACACATTTCCCCAGTGGGGAAAAAATAATATCCAACATATTCTGCTTACTTAACCTTCCTTTTGATCAGGTGTCCCTCGAAGGAAAGCCATCAGATTTCTGTTCTTTTTCTTCAAGGATATGTTAGTGGCCTTCACTGTGTTCCTATCTCCCACAACGAGTATCTGATAGTAGAAATGTAACACATTCAGCACTATCAATTTCAAACACAATACACAAGAGTAATAGATGTTAAAAATTGCCTTGGCCACATAGTATATTGTCAAAAATAGATTTCTTAGAGCAAACTCTGGGTTTAAATAAAAGGTGACATTGTTAACGAATGTCGTCAGAGTGATAAAGTGATAGACGCCTTGCCATTCCTCTCTATGGACCTTCCTGAACAGAGAGGCTGTATAAAAGAAAAGGATATTTGTCAAGGAAAATTGGATGGAAAACTAAGGTTTTATGACATTTATTGTCTTTTCTTCAGCTCCTGTCTACTATAGTAGTGTATCTAAGTGTTTGTATAACTTCTTTGGTTTAATTTTGAAGTATATAGTCATGTAAGGTATAAGCACATCTTAGAAAAATTTCCCCTCTCAAATTCATTTCACCTATATTACCCTATCTCTGTCAATGAAATGAGAAAGATTAAACCACAGTATTTAGAAAGGCTATATTACCCTGGGCAACTGCATATGGAAGAATACATTAAAAAAAATCAGTCCCCCAAACCTAGTTTCTGGACTGAAATAAAGTTTTCATGCAAAAATACATCTGCCAGAAAACAGTGTTTACAATACAATAGTTTAAAGAAGTGATTAGTTTAATATATTCCTTATATCGAACCCTGGTTACCAGATAACTGATAAGAATACAATGGAGGAAAAAAAGTGTTTCACTCAATGCAATTTTATGCAAATATCCACCTTCCTATATACAGTTTTGAGAACAGAACATGGCAACAGTCACCAGCCATCACACGAAGAAACTCAGACATCCCTTCTTGAGCCATCCCTCCTGTGGCAGGGCTGGAACTCACATATGCTTTTTATCTGGATATTAGAGTCTTGTTTTGATATTTCCAACTAAGGTGGTTTTTACAAAAAACACAATCATTTTCTCAGGCTGTCCAAGAACAGAATCCATATAGCAGTTTCTCTCTCAGGGAGCTGCAGAACATGCTAATAAAGGCAATAGTTCTGTATTGTATTTTCCTGTCCTGTAGGTACATCAAAACTGCAGAAGAAATGTTATTTATAGAAATATGTTAACTAGCAATGGCTCATCTGTAATATGCACCAATAGGCAGTATTGGCAAATACCCACTTGTTTGCGACATGTAATCATTTTGAGATCATTTGCTCTTCTAATTCACAAGCTGAAATGCTTAAAATTCCAATTGACAGGTCTTTGTCATTATTATTCATTATGCTTTGTTAAAGCCATTTAATCACGTGCAGGCCCTACAAAGGATTTCTTCCCCTTTCTCTTTTTAACAAACATGCTTTTGAAGGTAAGCTTGCATAGCAAATAACTTATCTGATAGAAATAATTACAGACAGCAAAAGGGAAAAAAAAATCTAATCTACTGGGAATTGTTCTTTGCTTCCATTGTCCTACAGCACCGCTTTACCATAAAGTGCTCTGAATAATTTAGGGGCTGCTAATATGATTGCAGTGTCTTTTAATGTTCACCACAACTGCTTGAGGTCACTATGCTATCTGCTTACATTTGATGCCCAAGGAAAGAGGAAGGTCTAAAACCAAAGGCAGCCTATCAAGTAGAAACATCATTCCAGTTGGATTTTATAGCCACTTAAGGTGGACAGTAATGGTTGGGCTCGATGACCTTGAAGATCTTTTCCAACCTAAACATTTCTATGACTCTAAGAAGAAGCAGATATTCAAATGATATTTAAAAATATGATAGTTCATTTTAGTAAGAACCCAAAATGAGAAAGTTATTAGATTCTTCCTACTCATGTTTTGTGTTAGTAAATGAAAAATTGTTGCTTAAGTCAATAAACATAAGCTAGTAAGAACATTAAGTTCAAAAGCAATCTTTTCCACACTAACAAATTAGCACTCTGCAGCATGGTACCCTACCCTCCTCAACCATGGATAGCTCAAGTATGACCTTTGAAGTCTCTTTTCTTCTTCCCTCAAAGAAAGTGTTTAAATCTAAAGATTAGCCACTGTCAAAGTCACAAATAGCAGAGAACACTACACAAAGAGTTTCTCAACTTCCTCCAGAAGTATTGTAAAAAAAAAAGCAGAAAGTCACATCTATGCTTGACCTTCAAAAATACCATGTTAACAGCAATGCTGGTACTCTGCTGCTAATTTAACTCATTGTGTGCTAATTAAGGAAATAAGTGTACATGCCTGAAATATTCCTGTTCTGCCTCAATTTACTTAATTAGACAAAGATTGTACAGCAATAATATTACACATTTAGTTTCACCTACAGTGCTGTTTATCTGTAGGAGCTAAGGTAAACTAGATGAAGTCAAGCTCCACAGAGGACATAAAACACTCAGGTTTTTGATTCAGCTTTTTGTACCTAAGTAGTATTGATGATTTCTGCACAAAATAAAGTCCAGTTCACATCACCTCTGAATCATCCACCGTCAAGTTGGCAGGTATGGGAATATGGAAGAGTTGCTGACTTTAAGTCTCTCTCAAATAAATGAATACAAAAAATAAGTAAGAAAAGTTTGACTCTGCAGATGCTTTTAAACCAGCTCCTTCAATAGGCAGCTCACCCTGCAAGTTGAGATTGTGTTAACAAAACAACTTCAAGGAACCTCAACAGCTTAGCAGGCACAACTTTGTCATGTCAAACTTAAGAAAAAAGGTTAACTATCCCTACACATCTAGGTTTAGTCCTACCACACTACAGAAGAGAAAACATCACTAATGGCTTACCCATCACCTCATATACCCTGACCCCCAGACATAAGACAGAATCAGACAGCAGAACACACAAAATAAAACAGCAGAAGCACAATCTCTCTGCAGAGACCATTACCACAGGCTTACTTTGCCTGTACCTACAGCAAGCCCTCCTCTGCTGAAGACCACTTGCTCAGGTCTGTGACTATTATTCTGGTCTCCTGACTCAGTTTCTCTGAGCACTATAAGGAAACCATTGAAGCTACTTTTGCCCCCATGATACAAGGCACAGCACTTTTCCACAGCCTGCCTCTCTCAGACAGAGAGAGAACACACCCCCAACCATTATTGCCCTACTGCACTTAAACCCCCCCCCAAGCTCATAAACTCCCACAACCCACCTCCAACCTACCATCCTGGTCTGTCTTCCTTTAGGTATCCTTTAATGAGGGTACTAATTATTGCCAGGTGAGTATAATTACTGCTAACACTGGCCTGGGTTTTTTCAGAGGTTCCTGGTTGCAGGCACTGGGCAGCAATAAGGTGAGAAAAGTGATTTTGGATCTTTTCCTGATTTGAGGTTGTTCTTACAGTTATCTCCTCTAGCAGATTTTATTTCCTTGCTTTTGCATAAGTGTTACATGTCACAGTAACTGATCTCAGGAGCCTGTGCTCTGTTTAGTGCCTGGATTATTGGAACAGATTTGCATCAGGTGTCTGAGGCAATTTAAGTCATGGGGGAGCTTCAGGGGCAACTGTGCCTCTCAGCCACAGGTGTGGTGCTCAGGAAAAACCTATTTAAGGAAGGGTAAAAACCCCACATGGTAGTGTTGAGAAGGGAAGTTAAAAAAGAAAGGAAGAGTGAGTGCTAAAGCTGGAGGAAACAGAGGTGCTTGAGGAGAGGTTTCCTCTTGATGGAGGACTTTGTGATACAGCGGGTGGATATGCTCTGGAGTAGCTGTGGCCTTTGCAGGAACAGGTTTATACTGAAGAGACTGTGGCCTGGAGAGGACCTACACTGGAGCGGGAGAAGACTCTGAGGAGCTAGTGGAGAGGTACTGTTGGGAAAGGTACTGTTGTGTGCTGGCCCTTACCCTGATGTTCCAGCATCAGGGAGGGAGAGGAGCAGGGTGTGAAGGAGTAAAATTGAGCTGGTGGGTATGGGGGGAAAGTGTTCTATACCTTATCTCTGTCTCTTATCATACAGCTCTGTTTTAATTTGTATTGTGTTAAAATAGCTTTCTGTAAGTTGAGCATGTTTGGTCCCTATGATAACTGGTAAGCAATGTCCCTGGCTTTATCTGTACTCATCAGCTTATTTAGTTCTGTTTTTTTTTCTCTGGGA
Organism: Psophia crepitans; assembly: GCA_013399095.1. NCBI lineage: Eukaryota > Metazoa > Chordata > Aves > Gruiformes > Psophiidae > Psophia > Psophia crepitans. Next base: position 826,714 of record VWZZ01006854.1, on the reverse strand, counting down.
AAGGGGGAGTGAGAGAGCAGCTGGGTGAGGGTTTGGCAGCCAGCTAAGGTCAAGCCACTGCAGATTTAAGTTAGTCAACTCAAAATCAGGTACTTCAGCTATATCTTTGCATCATTAGGCCCTTATTAATTGGTGAAACTGGGAAGTCAGAGAGGTCTACTTCTGTTACTCTTAACTTTCTGTAGCTGAAGACCAATGGATTTATTGTCACTTATTTGCAGAGAAGTGAGAATACTGGAAGAAGCTGTTTGAAGTGGGCATGCTTTAACCTTTAGGATGTTTGTAGAGTGATTTTTGTTGTTTGGGTTAATTATAACTGAAGAATAGCCTGGGATAAGACTTATCCCTGCTGCTGCAAGGCCTTCTGCATTCACCTGTATGCTGGGAAAGTCCTGGGAGTCCTCATGCAGAGTGAGACCCATGTAAATATGGACTGTGAGTGTGACAGCTTCTCTCTTAGATGCTGCAGGCTGTATGTGGATAACTTCCTAATTTATTGAGTTAATTAATCTAGCAATTCTGTGCATTTAATAAATCTGAAAACCACACCCTACCTGTTGTAAATGTACAAAAACAAGCAAAAGCGATAAAATGCACAACTAAATTGTTCATTTTGAGTCATTCCTTCAACTGAATAATAGAATCGTTTAGGTTGGAAGAGACCTTTAAGACCACATCCATCCATTAACCTAACACTGCCATGTCCCTATGCACTGCATCTACATGGCTTTTAAATACTTCTGAGGATGGAGACTCAACTGTTTCCCTGGGCAGCCTGTTCCAGTGCTTGACAACTGTTTTGGTGAAGAAATTGTTCCTAATACTCAGTCTGAACATTCTTTGGCACAACTTGGGGCCATTTGCTCTTGTTCTATTGCTTCTTGGGAGAAGAGGCCAATGTGCATCTCACTATGACCTCCTTTCAGGTAGCTGTAGAGAGCAATTGGATCTCCCTTTAGCCCCCTGTTTTCCAGGATGAACAACCCCAGTTCCCTCAGCTGCTCCTCATAAGACTTGCTCTCTAGCCCCTTCACCAGCTTCTCTGGTGATCTTTGGACATCTTCAGACACCTCAATGTTTTTCGTGTAGTAAGGTTCCCAAAACTGAACACAGTACTTGAGGTAGTCTCACCAGTGCTGAGTACAGGAGAACAATCACTGCTCTAGTCCTACTGACCCCACTATTTCTGATACATGTCAGGATTCTGTTGGCCACCTGGGCACACTACTGGCTCATATTCAGCCAGCTATCAGCTGATACTCCCAGGTCCTTTTCCACTGGGAAGCTTTCCAGCCATTCTTCCCTAAGCCTGTAGTGCTGCATGAGGGGTTGTGACCCAAGTGCAGGACCCAGCACTGAGCCTTGTTGAACCTCATATGGTTGGCCTTGGCCCATTGATCCAGCCTGTTCAGATCCCTCTATAGAGCCTTCCTGCCCTTGAGCAGATCAACACTCCTACCCATGACATGCTGACAGATGGCTGAAGCTGTGACTATAGTTACAGAGACTGTCTAGAAGTGGAAGATTGCTATTGTTATCTAGTATGATGTGTTCATAGCTAGTAACTAGTCCTGAGCTCTGGACAATGGGCATCTTGGAGCTGTACAAGACTGAAATACAAATTCTTCCACTAGAGTTCTTGCTACAGCTTGATATGTGTATTGTTAGAGATGGGGAGGAAAAGTGTTCCTTTAAGATTACTGTTGTTTTTTTACAAGGACTTCTCTGACTATAAATAACTCAAGGTTGGGTTTTTATTTGATGGAATGATCCAGAATGTTGCAGTAGGAACCTCAAGTCATCCAAACCACCAAGGTGTCTACAAGTGTTGTGTATCAATGCTTGCACACCTTCTTCCAGATAAATTAATCCATACTGTGCTTATTCCTGATGTTTTTTTGCCTTGGATTTTTTTCATGATATAAAAAAGGAGGCTTGAGGTGTGAAGCAAAAGCCCTAGGAGGAGAGGCATGAGAGATATGTATGATCCTAAGAGCAAAACCCAAACCTAACAAAGATGTGATGCACAATTTAACACTGCCATCAAATGGCCAAATACACTTATTATTGTGCAAAGACATCTCAGCTGACTGTTATAAGCACTTTTAATTTTAGACAGCCCAGCTGAGTCACGTAAACTAAAAGCAAAACAGTGGCTTTCTGTTTTGTGCTATTATGGAAGTATAGGCCTGATCCTGCAGCTAGCTTTGGGAGGAAGAATTGAGCCTTAGGACATGTCTTGCTGATGCCTATAGGGCTCTGCAGGCATGGATCTTCATTCATGGGAGTGAAATCTGTATAGGATATGGATTTTTTCTCACTACTTTTAATTTTCATTATGAAGAAAATCACTATTGTTCCTTGGTGTAGCAGTTGTTTGCAACTTCCATACTGTTCTTCCTGAAAGGAAATATTACTGAACAGTTACATTCTGTCCCCTAAATTCTGTCATAAACAGGTAAAGTGGGTATGGAATCAAGTAGTGCAAGTTAATCATAACTTGGTTAGTGGTCCATCACAGCAGAAGCAAATGAGCAAGTGTGGAACAAGCTGTGTTCCCAGAGTGAAACACAATAAGGAAAGACAGACCAACTTTGTTGATGATCACTATTAGTCACAGGCAGCTCTTGGCAAAAAGCTTTGTGATAGCGCAAAGTGGGCTTCCAGATGAGCTAGGCAACTTGGAATTGTCCAGCAACAAGCAGAGATAGACACTGTGCTTAGCTTTTCTTCCCACACTTGGAGTTACTGCTGAACCTTGCCAGCATTCCTTGCTGCCTCTTGCTTTTGTTTTGATTACCAATGGAATTACTATACAGGCACATTTTGCACTCAGTACAGACCTATGTATACTATATCTAAACAAGAACATCCACATGCATCTAACATAAAAACTATAGAAAATGTGGAACATGTAGTTCAGTAATCACTCAGAGCCATGAACTATCAAAGCTCTTTTTTTCACTGTGCATTAACTATGCTGGTTAGTGTTGTACCATAAACCCCTGGGTATTTCAACATTAGTTTTAATTCTTGCTACTTACTTAAAAGTCTCTTGGAAAACAGTATAGAACTACAACAACCCCTGCTTTTCTGGCCAGTTATAACTTCGTTCCCTAATGCAGAATTTAAAAAAGAAACCTCCAGGGTATCCTTGAGATGCCATTGAGACATCAATACTATGGCTGTTGTCTAAGCCCATTACTTCTATTTGTGTCAACAAATGCAGCCCCTTGTGGCTATCTTCTGTCCAAGACATCCAGGCTTTGCAGATGATTGCTTCAGGGTTTTGGAGAAGGTGTAGCCTAGGGCTGCTGTATGTGTTCACCTGGCACTTGTACAAAATCTCTCATGGTACAGCTGCTTCTTGCCATACTCTGATGGTTTGTCACAAGGGAAATGCATAATATCTTTAAAAATGTTCTGCCCATCGCCTTGGGATTTTACTTTGCTGGCTTTTCTATACATCTTCAGACATCAGAGGTGCTGAGAGAACTATTAGGCTTTTTCTTGCAGAAAAGGTCAGCAAGTGCCATCATTGACACTGTCTTCTAACTTAAGGTACAATATACATCATTGGTACTGTCTTCTAACTTAAAATTATATCTTGATGAGATTTGGGGTCTACATCTGCTTTCAAAACATTCTTTGTTTTATAAAAGCAGTTTTCTATGCCTAGGGACAAAGGAAATGAATGGGATGAAGGACAATGTATCTAATCTGTACTGAACTGCAAAAACAGTTTTACACTAGATTATACGTGTTGTTTGATTGTCAGTGATTACTGGTAGGTATAACATACCAGTTAAAATCTAGTCGGGGAGTATGATGAAATTGCTTGTTGGTAGTATCCTCTAGTAAAGCAAATTCAATTAACTAATTCTTTAAAAATACATGTCTTTTCCTGTTTAAACTTACTACTCTAAGCCAGAGATTTTTTTTGTGGAACTGACATGAACTCCTTCAAGTTATGCAGGTCTATTTTTTCTTATTATTGCCTACAGTGGGCCTTAACAAGCCCTCAGTGTTATTGTTCATTTGAATTCAATATAAAAAAATCTGAGCTTCTTGTGGATGACTTGATCTCATGCATTCCTCATCTTCTGTAACACTTTAGCAATAAGCATCCAGCAGTCTTAAAATAAAACTGCATTTAATATTGAAATTCCCACTTAAATTTGTAACAGGACTCCTTGCTGCTTTAATTCAGTTCTGAAGGGCCTCATCCTGAGCAGATGCTCTGACAATCACAATCCACATTTTATCTAGTCTTAGAGAATTCTTTCACACCAAATTCATAAGAATATAGTGTTAATGTAGACTTTTTTCCACTGCATTTCTCCCAGCCGCTCTAGAGAATTTCTGCTAACACTATCTTCCCTAATCTTTGCTTTCAACATATAACTAAGGCTGGGGGAAAAAAATTATTTCGCATTTGTCAGCCACATGGATTTTATCAAAGGCTTAATGGTTTACATTCAGCTTTAGTGACTGCTCCCACTTATTTAAATGCAACTGTTTACACCCAGGAAACAGGCTTAGTAATTTTTTTATCATCCATCTTCCATATTTCATTGCATCCTCTTACCAGTCTGAAAGAAGCAGGCATCTCCCCAGTGTTTTGTTTGATATCTATTCCTTGTATACTCCTGGTTTTATACTTATTAATGTACCATCTCATCTCCTAGTTCTTTTTAGTTAGTGTGCAAGCTGTGAGGGACTAGTATTCAACATCTATTAGATATCTGTTTATCTGGACATCTTTGTGTGGTCATGCACATACAGTAGGATTTTCCTGTGTTGTTCACAATTTGAAGTGCATTTTTATTCTCTCCTAGTGGTCTGCAGAAAGTATACTGGCAAGTATAAGAACAGATTTCTGTGGCCCACTGGTTATACCCTGCTTTGGTACTACCTTTTCTCTCAAGTATGTTATACAGAATTTATATTTTAAGCTATTACTTCACAGACTTAGTTCCTTCAGTACTTTGTAGTCTTGCTCCTTTCACAGATCAAAATGTCACCTTTGTAATGTGGATGCCTTGAAATTAATCCAAATGGCAGTGTGGGGAAACAACTGCACATGTAAGCCACATGAGATTCCTTTGCAGCAGTGAATTCTGAATCTTACCAGCTCACCTTTCCTACAGCTAACCTTTCAGTCCTGGTTTCACTAAAAATGCATTTTAGTTTGGGTGCCCCTCCTCATTAAAAAAAAACCAATGAAAAGTATTGAAGTATCTTGTTCTCCCTTTTTCTCTACTCTCTAGTTGAAATAGACTCCAAATTTCATGTACAAGTTTGTAGCAATTCCTTAGGCTTGTTTTAGACTTTTGAAATGGTTCTCAGACTTCTTTAAATGGTGACACTCACGCTTTTCATACTGGACACACTAACAAAGCAATAGTGAACATATACAAATTGGAAATGAATGGAATCATAGAATATTGACCACCTTGTTTGTTGATTGTCATAGATGACTTAATACATTTTTCAAAAAAAAATATTTTTAAAACTGAAGCTACTAAGAAACAGGCCATGAACACAACCTTTACATTTACCCACTTAAAAATGAACCCTTCCCTTTCTCAGTTCCAGTGGAAAAGGGTAACTTTTTGCTTCTGAACAGTGTGGTGCTGCCTAATACTTCACTGTAGATAAGAAATCACATCTACCCACTTTAACTGCTATATATCTTGAGCTTCTGAGGTTTGGTTTCAAGACATCACCTTGCACACTGCACAGAGCTCATGAAAAACTAGGTTAATTGTCTTTGTCCATCTTTGTCCTTGTCATCTATTTATGAAAATGATGGCAGGTCCTCTGCAGAGCTGGAAAAGTATAGATTAATCTGTGGGCTGAGACTGCCCAATACATTATACTTCTGTCTTTAAGGTCTCTTCCTGTCTTATGATAATAAAACAAAGCAAAAGTCACAGGAAAGTCTTCCTAATTCCTTAAAGAGGTGGTTTACTGGTTTTATCTTTACAATTTATATGCTTTTGAGGGAGTAACCTTTCCCTGCACATCCTGAATTTCTCTTCTCCTTTGACCAGGGTGCCCTCTCTGTCCAAACAGTGACTGTTCAGGTAATTAATTTTTACTTTGCTCTGTTCTGAGTACTGGCAAGTGACATGATCTTCAGGAATAATTACAGCGGCTAGCCCTGTCTAATTCACATTAGATGAAAAATGCAATGTCTGTAAAGGCAAATCCCATAAATACAAAAATTCTTCTGAAAGGATACTATAGAGATGTTAAAGAGGCTGTGGGAAGCTCAGTGCAATGCTGACAGAACTGTTGGTTTATTCAGAGGGAAGGGGACTGGACCCTCAGCTAGTACAAGGCAGCTGAATTCCATGAAAATCAGTGTTGCTGCACTCCTGTTGTGTCAGCAGAGGACCTTTTATTTTCCCATCTGTGTTTGGCACATGTCACTGACTCCTTCCCAAGCTATGAATGTGAGAAAAGAGGCACTCTCCTTCCTCTGATGGACTGGGGCCCTTCCCCAAGGACTTCAGCTGCCTCTCAGAAGCAGGACCTTCAGACCCAAAGACTGCAGCACCTGAGCCCCAGCTCAGCACACAGGGGGCTCATTTGTTGATAATGATGCTCTATTGATTTGGTAGTGTTACAGTAGCTGAATTAGGCCCACTATGCCCTACTCAAGTGACAGAAGAAACTGCAGCTATAATTTAAATTTCCCCTTTATCCCAGAGCCATTCTAACTACTTAACCGACTTGTCTTCCAAACACCCCCTCACTGCCCTTCCTGGTTGTTATACGTTGAGCAGCACATAAAGGTGCAATGCTATTTTCTTCATAAATGAGAAGTAGAGTTTGGATCTATAAGGGGAGTACGTATTACATATCCCAGCACACAGACACATAACAGAGCACTCATGAGAGCTGAGAATGGCTTCAGAAAACAATCTATAAATCTCCAGTGTTATCTTTCTGACAGCCTCCTAATCTCTGCAGGTTGTTAAGAGCTGCATTAAACTAGCCTGTCATTGATCCCGGCTCTCACTGCTTCTCAAAGAGATGTACTTCCTGTGATCAATTAGAAAGAGGCAACAGCTTCTTAAAAGCATCTTTACAACAGGACCCTGCAATAACATATCTTTCCAAAATGTGTCTGACATTTACATCATACCTTGTCGAAGTACAGCCAGCACTTGCACCAGCAATGTAATTCAGTCTTCTGAAATGAGTAAAAAGAGCTTAGGTTCCTCATGTTGAATCACCATTCTTACCTCCAACTTCACCCTCAACAGAAACAGTTATGTTAAAATAGTGGTTGCAATTTCTTGTCATTGATTTAGTTTTGAGTCAGTTTTAGATGAGCTCTGGATAGGAACAAGCCTCCTCTCAGTGAGAGCAGAAAGTGAACCTTCTGCCTCCCTGTTAAGTGTCTGAGGAGTGTGGCTTACTATCCAATTCCCCTTCACTTTGCATGTTACTCAGTATAAAAATATTTCCTTTATGGAGCCCTGTGTACTAACTCCAAAGTTACTTACGACTGATTTGTCTCTCCTTCAAAAGAAAATAGTGATTGTGGTTCTATGTTTCTATCCTGCATCAAGAGAGTACAAATTTCTAAACTTGTTTGAAATAAATGTGATCACTTTCTGTCCCTGAAAGTACAGTCTTGTTTAGGGCACTAAGTATTTTTAGCAGGGACAATTCTAAAATTTTTCACTTTGTCTTTTGACTTTTCTAATTTCTTACCAAAACCTGATGTGATGGAAGAGTGAATGACAAGAAGCAGGCAGGTTAGCTAATGGCAGCACCTCTGGATTTGGGGTATGTCATTGTTACATGTGTTCTTCTGTATAATGCATGGAAAGTAGTCACTACTGTAAACATCAGGAGAGGATGTGCTAAAAGACAACACTAATAAAAGAGTGAAAGTACTTAAACTTCCAGCTTCAAGACTAATAGGTCAGTAAAACTAGATGAAGCACAAACTTACTGCTCCTAAGAAAAATACTTGAGAAGGAATAGGATGTGGCTGTCTTTAGCAATAATGGGTTAGCTTTGGTGGACTGCTTATGTTACTATTGTGGAAATGATGTCTTTGACTTCTGTAGTACTTGGAGAAGGAAAAGTTCCTTCTTACCACCATACTGATCGAGGTAAACGCCCCCTGTGGTTATGGACTTAAATATTTAATGTATGTACTACACAGAGGTTACTGTCCAAGTATTGGAACATGATCAACTCCCTGGTTTCTCTACAAGAACATGAATGTGGGATGGAGAAAAGGATGTGTAGAGGGAAGAGAAGTAATATTATATCCTGTTGCTTGGTATGGTGAATGTTATTTTTATACTGGATTCTTTAATTCCAGAACAGCTTGTATCATAAACATGGAGACTAGAATTTCACATTCCACTCCTTTCTTTTTAAAATTTATGTTTAAAAATCAGATTTAAACTACTAGACTTTTTAAATTAATTAGTCTGTCACCTTAACAGGGAAATACAGTGGAAGAAGATAATGATCTTTAGAAATTAAAATACATATTCCCTACTCTTACTGAACTATGACAAGATAAAGTAGCACAGATTCTCCTGGACTGGTTTTCCACTTCACATCTTTGCAGCCACTGACACTGTGACAAAGGAAGCCAATTTTGGTGTGCCTTAGCATTTAGAAATTTTAAGATGAGACATTCTAAAATTGTAGCAAAAGGATGGATCTGTTTCAGTGTGCACTTGCAACACTCCATATAATTAACAGGCTAAGCGGTAGGGCTGTATTTAGCTCACTAGCTCTTAAACGGAGTTACTTTCATTTGTTTACTGAATGTCTCTACCCACTAAAGGCTAATGAACTAGTAATGGATCTGTCAGAAAACGGAAAAGACAAATACCTCTGAATGTTGCTATTATAGCCTAAGAAAGTGGCTATTATTGTTCCCCTAACTCATGATCTTCATAAGAAGGAAGGTGGCAGGAGATTTGGTATTCAGTGAGTGTAAGGAACCACCAGCATAATTTATGTACTGATGGAGTGGAAAGGAGGAGAGTAGCAACCCTCAGGAAACAATAAAATAAACCAGTGTATTCTTCCTGCATATTTCTGTTACGGTTTTTCCATCTTCAGTTCTATGTTCCTGTGTAAAGTGTATTAATCTTCCTGATCTTTATGCTGTATGAAGCTTTAAAGCCTGATTCAAAAGCGGTGTCCTGCCGTAGTTAGATACTGCAGGTACCCAGTGTTTCAGGTTGGTGAAAGCTTATGACAAAGTGATTCTCACTGGTCTGCATGAATGGGGAGGAGGCACAGAAGAAGGGAAGGATGAGTCTCCCTTTCTAACATGAAACCCTGTATTGAAAAAATCCCAGCCTGGGTTATGAGACTTGCAAGGAGCAAAGCCTAGGCCACCTTCACTGGCTCCATATATGTGACAATCTAAATAGAGGACAAAGATATGGATATTCTTGCATCTAATTTGCCAACAAATGTAGTGGGGTATCTAATAACCGGGGGGGTGTGGTGTGTGCAGACATTGGGTTCACTGTAGTAAGTGATGGGGGATACTTCCACACCACACTGCACTCCTGATAGAGGGTGAATTAATGTCAGTACCATGGAAGGGACATGCATGGTTCACGAGACTTACGCTTCCTCTCTTGATTCTGCAGGGTACACACAGCTTAACTGACTTGTCTAAGGTTGCTTAGGATGTCAGCAATGGGTTCTTGAAAAAGCATCTATTTTTCCAACCTAAATTCTTGGTCCTGTTTAACCAATAAGGATACCGCCCTCTCCATCTCTTCCTCCTAGGACTATCCTGTCTAGAAAATCTATAATGTACCAGTTAGAAAGGAAAATGGGATTTGTTGTGAGCCTAACCTCACTAACCTGTTGTGAGGCTGCCTGGAAGAGAAATTATCAGCAGAAAAAGCCAGGTCCTTGGATGTGCCCTTGAACACAAATAATCCCAGAACTGTTGTAGGACAAACAGCATAGGCAACTTTCAAGTGTTTTGGATAACAGCTATCATTCCTCTGTTCCCTTTCTAGGGAACCTTGAATAAGCACAACATTTGCAGCTAATTTTCTAATCAATCTTCACCTTTGCTTATATCAACAGAAAGTCTGTCCTACAAATTTCTGTGGAGTGGTGCTTGCTTACCGAAAGCCTGAATCCAGCTCAGTGGGCAACATTTACACTTTTCTGTAAGTCAGAAAAGATATCAAATGTCAAAGTAAATTCCACTTCACCTGCTCGAAATTCATCAGTTGAAACAAAGGGCCAGCCAGGTTGTAAACTTGGGGTGTAAGGGGAAAATGTGGCATTCAGAGTAATGCCCAAGTAATAGAAGTATTTTCATGCTGATTTAAACTAAGATAAATTTCTGTGTGAAGAATGTGAAGACAACATAGGGTCAACAGCTGTCTGAAAGTACACTTACTGTATTTTGTAATTCTAAGCATTTTTTGTGAACTAAGATTCTACTCCTATGAATCTGCATTACTGTATTTGGCTCAAAATATTCTGACTTAAAAACAACTAAGCAAGCTCTGGGCAGACTGCTTTTTGGCTGAGTAAATGTAGTATGAAGTACAATCACTTAGCATTCATATGCATAAGAGCTTTGATCTCTATCCCTGTGTAAGCAGACCAACATCTACACCTTGAATAAACAGCACTATTAATGCTTTAATGATTGAATGAAATTTTTACTTTTCAAAAAATAATTATCAGATTCTGTAATAGGCACACAGGGTTCTTCTGTCTGACTTGTAGCACCTTTGTCCTTTCAAGACAGCTGTTCCTGTAAATAAGAAACTTTTCTTATGTAGTATGATTTTAGTATTTTCCCATAGTCTGTTATCATTCCTTCTCTATTATAGTTTAATTTTCTTCTGTCCCCTTTGGTGTTCTGTAATTCTTAATTTTGAGGGGATTAAATTTATGACATTTTTTACAGCTGTTTTAGTGTCATTTCATTTCCTTTACATCTGGAGGCTGGGACAGGTTTAGACTGTACCTTGTGTCAGAGTTTGACCCTGGACCAGCACAGAGCAAGCAGAAGAGACTCCTGGCTCTCAACTCAGACCTTCCCATAGAAGCAGACCTCCCCAGAATCAAAGTTGATTCTTCACTCTCTAGATAAAACAATTTGAATTTTGAAATCATACATTGGCAAACAGCAGTATCAGTGATGGAATCCATCTATTCCTGTAGCAAAGTGAGAACCCAGAGTTTGAATATCTGCATTAATACTTTGCTACAGATGTTTCTGCTAACCATCTGAAGACAACTTCCAGTTTCCTCACCTACCTTCAAGGTGTAGATAATATGATAACAGAATGTAGATTAGCATTACAGTTTTAGGGACAGGGATAATTGTGACCTAATTTTTGCAAAGTGACAGGTAAAGAACCCAATGAGACCATAGCTGCTTCTAAGTGTGATGTGACAGTAGTAGTTCAAACCATGATTTATGTTCCTTTAGGTGGGGAGCTGGGGTCTGGGACCCAACAAGCCAAAGTTAGTTCCTTTTCAGTTGAAATCATGCTATTGAAAGAGTCGTTCTTTCAGAAGAACACAAGATTGGGGAAAAAGGTGTGATTTTTTTTATTTCCTCAGAAAACAATAATACATCCTTTGCAGCTGTAATTGCTTTTTTCCCCCAAATATGTGCACAAACTGTTCAAGAATCAGTATGGTATCTAGGGGCCATTGTGAAAACGGGCTTTAGTTACTTGGCAGGCTGTCATGATTCATTCCGAACTATTAGTCCAGTATTTCCTGTAAAAACTTTGTAGTCTTTCTTAAAAAATTGCTGGTAATAATCCTTTCTGAAGCCTAACTTTAACTTGATAGCTGTAGGCTTGACAGGAATTAAGTCATGTTATGCATCATGGTAAGCTCTGTCTTCCAAGCACGAAGAGCTCTGGTCCTGACACAACGAAGTGTGTAACCCCTTGCTTGTGAAAAATGTTTTAACACAGCTGTTTGCAAATACTGACGTAGTACTGTATGCATCTTTATTAAGAAATTTTACCTGACTCCCATTCTCCAATGTTCTGTACGTTTAGCTTACTTATTTGGGCTTATAAAACTATACTTTTAAAATAAATGAAATTATATACACTATATATATTTTTAGCTCTAATATTTTCCAAAACAGCATCTCTAAGCAGAGAAATAGCCAACCTGGCTTGTAATAGTTTTACAAAATCATTACTGTCTCTCTGTAAAGATTCATTGAAGACCAACTAAATTCTATTTAAAGTATTATAAAAATGGAAACATCATAGAAGCTATAGTTCCTGGAGGATCCCCCACAATTTTGTGGTTTATTTTTTTATAGTAAACATACTGTTGTTTTCATAGCATGTTTAGAAGTTTTGTAAACAGTAGATTCCTACCACAAGGTTTGCAGGAAGAGTTTCCAGAGAAAATTCATGGTAGAAAAAGAAAATCCTGTCTTTACAGCGTGTGGTAGTATTTACTTCATACGTCACAAAACAGCCCTGGAATGGATGTGTCTGTGTCTGTCAGGGATCACTTTGGAAGAACTGGTACTGCAGGTGCTCAATGCTTGTCTGTTTCATATACAACTCAGGACAGCAGTGAGATCAGACAGGTTACAGCCACAACTCAGAACGATGCTGATCTTAAACTTACCTCTGCTCCTGCCATCCAGACCTGTGTTCTGAAATCCCTGTATCTTAGTCTGTGAAACTGGGATGGTTGCAGTGCTCCAGGGGCAAGCAATAAAGCTAAGGAAGTTGGATACCCAGTGACCACCTGAACCATGGTGTGAGCAGGCTGCAGGGTTCCTTTGATTATGTGATTTCTTTTTTAATTTATTATTCAGGCTGTGGCCAGTATTCACACAGAACTCTTAAAGTATTTTTCAGTCAGCTAAAGGATCAGCTAGCTTGTATGGCCTGTAGGTTTTAAATAGCAATAATGTAGTTTCTTTTTTTAAAAGATGACTGGAGAATAATTGAAATTGTGTAATATTTTACATATTTTGCTTGGAAGTGAGAGCCTGTATGTAGAGTTTCTAGTTGATTTCTTGTTCATTTCTTGTTCTCAGAATTATTTGCTTTGTATTTTTATAGGCACTTATTCAGGGAAAATAAGGGATTTCATGACTGAGTTTGCAAAAGTGTTTGTAATACAATCTACATACACTATTAGAATGGAAAACTGCTTGTGTGGACTGCGAAGGTGGTTTTGAGATACTTTCTTCAAGGTTTATTTTTCTGAAGGTATGCCTTGTGCACTCTGTCAAAGCCTAAGATACATTAGAAATTGAACATGTTATAGATATTTTCTTATTTCAAAATGGATAGTTTAGTTTTTAGTGATTCCTCAGTATTTTTAGTTGGGCATCGCTTGTCATGTTAGTTTTAAATCTTTGTCTATTGCCTTTTACCCTTATAGATACTATGTGTTCAGTTTTGTATACTAGGAAGAAGAAAAATTCTGACTTTTAGTGACTCATGAAATCTGCAGTACTTAGTTTTTGCTGAGGTTTTTCTGTTTTTTTGTAAAAAATGAAAAAGTCATACTATATTCCAACAGGCTAGTTCAAATAAGGAAATTTAGATAATGGTCGTAAAACAAAGCAAAGATAAAAGTGTCTCTAATATCATAGTTTAAAATGCTGCCCTTTTGAAGATTTAATGAGAGAACATGAGAAGGTTTGATATGCTACATCGAGTATGCTGAGACCACTGAGCACTTTCTAGATGGCAGCACGAGTTCCCCTCTGGCTACACAGGGGATGATGCCAGCATAAATCAAACATGAAGTATCATGATGAATTACAACAAGCAGAGTATTCATACCAGACTGGACATAGCCTAGCTTGACACAGGCTTTGTTTCCACTGATAGTACCGCAAGAGGAGGGTGGAAAAGGGGGACTGGAAAATCGATATACTGCTGGAAGCACATGGACTGTAAAGCTGTGTTTTATCTCAGGTTTCAAGCTGCACCAGCCTTCCACGCAGCATGGTTTCATGATAGGTCTGCAAGAAGCTAACACAACTCACAGATGCAAGAGTGAAATTCCAGTTTCTAGCTTTAACTGAAGTGAGATAATTAAATTGTAAAAACAAATGGCATTGTACTTCCAAGGCTCTAGTATGTTATGAACATTCTGATGTATAAGAGGTCAAAAGGAAATTTGGCTGAAGTAAACATGGTCAATGCACATGGCAGACAGAAGTTGGCGTTGGAGATGTATCTCACCATGGCCATACGTCTTAATTAAAGGAGGATATATAATGCCAGAAACCTCAGCCACAGGTTGCACACAGCATGAAATGACTCAAACCAAAATTAGGAAAGATGTGGGAGCAGAAAAGCGTTATAGTCACAGATTTCAAATAAGCATTTAGTATATATCTCCAGGGCAGCATCAACTGTGACAGAATAGCAACATTAACAGAAGAAATCAACAGCTCCCCAAATCCTCTGTTTGCAATACAAAGACTACAGTTCTTCAACATGGTGCTTAGATTAAATAGCTCTGGTAAGCCAGAAATGCCTCCGTTTGCTGTGTCTGTTTCCTCTTCTCATTATGGTATTAGGTCAGAAACTCCTAACAACTGTTAATGAATTATGTTTAGCAGAAGTACATTTTCCACCCATATTTGATTTATATGAAGAAAAGGATCAGAACTAGTAGACTTAGTGTTAGATGGTGTTGCGACTTCAAACAAAGTAGAAAAAGGTACCTGATGAAGAGCTCTAATATTTCATCTCTGAGAGAAATTCCTTGTTCTACGTGTGAACAAGTATTCAGAGTGTACGCATGGAACTAGGAAGTTCTTGAAGTAAAAGAATTCAAAACTGAAATTCAATGCAGAATAATCTTATGTAGGCTCTCTTTCCCAGGAAAGTTTAGGCCAGGTGGTCTTTCAAGATCCCTCCCAACCTGAGCCATTCCATGATGCTACACATTGTCCTCTTGGCAGTTGTATTGATGACTCAGAATTCAGAAGGGCAAGAATGCATAGGAGAGAAATCCTTAGCATGAATGTATTCTCAACAATCATATTTTGGGCACCTGGACCCAGTAATAACAATGAAGTGTAAAATTTAATCCTTACAGCAGTAAAAAAAGTGTAGTTTAGCTAGAGTGACTAGAATGTCAAGCCTAAAACCAACTAAATAGTTGAATACTGGATCTCTTTTGTGACTAAGTAGCATATAGTTCCAAATAAGATTTGGGAACGATGAGCTAGTCCTTTTTAAGTTAGTCCAACACAGCTCATCTGGTCTTCAATATCTGATGGAATTGTGGGGGTCGTGCTTGGCTTCAGTTACTATCAGCTCCTGTCACTCATCTACTGGAAAAAAGGGGGTTCTGAAAATCCATGTCACAACACCCTCTCCTAAATTTCCTGAATGTAGGGTGCAGGGTAGTAAAGAGGGGGGGAAACTCCTAGTTGCCTTCCTGAGAAATTATGTGAATTTGGATATTCCTAGTCTGCCATAACAAGCTGTTACAGAGGACTGGAATAGGGCACAGGTGAGAGCTACCCAGAGATTATCCCAGTTTGTTCCAAGGCCTGGACAATCCCTGATTAGCTCCTGGATTAACTGCAGCCTCATAAAAACATTGGACAATTATCTTTCCTCCCTGCTTGAGCTCTGCACAAGTGTTTAGCAGCCAGAGCCAAGGATCTTGCAAGGATAGAGAATGCTGTGATTAAAACCTGTTTCTTTCAAATAATAGGCAGACAGTAATTTCCCTCAAACTGCTCTGTACATGAAACTGTCTTGCCAAAGCTGGCGTTGGCTAATAACATGATGCTAGTTAATAATGAAAACATGTTCCAAACTTGCCTCAGACAACTACTTATTTCTTTTTCAGAAAAGAGGAATACCAGTTTCTTTTAGAAATTCGGCTTTTCTATAAGCCTTTATGATACTGGCGCTCAAGTGCCCATATTTTATCAGCATATGTAGCAATAATAAACAGCTATGTTGTCTCCTCTCTGAGCTTGATTGCAAAGAACATTTTCTGTCAGGCACTGGGAGTTTGTTTAAATATTGTGCTTTGCATCATTGTATCTTCTTCCCAAGAAGCAGTTTAATTTTGTCTAAACATTTTAATTGTGATCCTAAGGGAAGGGAAGTCATTGCCCATATTAAACATGAATCCCATTATACTAAAACGTTTGTGTTCCTCAAAGGCTATTTATAGCTACTTTGCTAGTGTATGAAAATGTAAAACGCCAGAGCTGAACAATCACCTCCTGGCTCTGCTTGCCAGCCTGAACCTCGGCTCGTTATTCCGACGAGGCATAGGAACAGTATTACTTTCAGCATTGCCATGGTTTCCTGTAAACATTTATGACTGGCTTGTTGAGTCGGGGCAGATGCCGGAAGAAAGGGGTACGCTTAGCGAGGGGAATAGCTATTAGCGTTGCAGACGTACGAGAGAATGGTGTGTGGATGTAAGTCACAGGGGGACAAAGCCCAGCTGGGATCGAATAAACGGTAGGTCTGCCACAAAATGGTAGTTACACAGGAATTAAGACAGTTACTGTCATATCCTTTTCAAGAACATGTGTGCCACACTTCTGAGACCATTGAACATATTTCTTTGCCTGCTTGATTCAAAATATGTTGAACTGGTATTTAAAAGGCCTGAACTGGTGACTGAACAAAGCCTACTCATGTCAGTAGGACTCCCTAGATTCCAGTGTGTGTTCACTCATGGCAGCAATGATCTCTTCCTCCCTAGAAGTGACCTCGAAAAAAATGGAGTAACAGCATCTCTAGTTTACTATTAGCAATTTCTAGAGAAAACTGATCTGGTTTACCAATGTAAATATCTTTGTCTCTGCACCAAACGGTACCCTAATGTAGCTTTGGACCTGTTTCATAGCCTGTCCCTTTTCAGAAGGTCACAAAGCAAGTGAAAGCTTTGCTGCCTCTACTGGGAGGGAATTGGGAAATTGGCACCACAGTATGTGACACTATAATCAAGGAAATGTGGGGATTTAACACTAAGTACGATTGCAATTACTTTACAGATACACCATCAGGAGAAATAGATTTTCTTCCAGATTATTAGTGAATCACATATTCAATGAGAATGAATGTGTTTTTTGACATTTAATGGAAAGTATCACCAATAACAAAATAGCAGTTCTGGTAATGGGTTTCTGTTGTATTGGTATTACTTACCTGGAAACTACTGAATGTATGGCTTAACTTCTGTCAAAGGCAAAACATCTAAGAAAGAGAAAGCAATTACATGCTTTTTAGTACTCAGCATAGTTTCATGTTTTTGTGCTGTTGATAAAAATGTATTTTCCTTCCAAAAAGTCTTCAATAAAGAAAAGAACATTTCTGGAAAACCAGAACCTGATTTTTTTATAAAAATTAGGATTCCTAGAAAACAATGTAACTTGGATTCAAAGGCTTTTATTGTTGAAATCTGAAATACAAATAGAAAATGTTTAATGTTCTCTCTTCCCCCCCCCAAGAATTTTTAAAACTACTAATATATTTTAGAATTTCATACTGAGTAGTAATCACAGGAAACTTTATCTTCCCTGAAAGAATATCTATTTTTCTCCCCCCGGTATGTTGAGATTGGCTGTAAACATCTCAGAGCTAGCTGGCCACAGACAGCACAGAATGCCTTCCTGTCCATATATCATTACCTAGGAGTAAAATATAATAAAAATGAGAGTAGTGGAAAGTGCCAGTGAGAACCAAGCTGCTTCACCCAAGACTTGCTCTTTTTTCCCTTCTTTTCTCCTACTTGACAGTACTTAATAGATCACATGACCCTGCTGACAACAGAACTGTGAAACTGCATTTTCTAATATCCATAGCATCACAGGGAGCATCCATTTCTGGAACCCCTGAGTGCTGAGTTAATATTGCAGGCTTATTTAGTCCTATGTAATTAGTTATAATGACAAAAAGGACTACCAGAACATAAAGTCTTTTCAGCAGGCACTGTCATTTCGCTGTGGTATTTTATATTGTCTAGACTGCGGTTCCCTAGTGCTGATGGAACCTCAATTAATGTGCAACATAAAGGAGGGTAAAACATTTTGATTACTTTGAGCATGGAGGCAAGAAATGATGCCAGCAATATATTTTAACATAATATTCTAGTCTTTTTTAAAATAGTGTTGCAATTATTTTTTCTTGATGTTAAGAGGAAACTATTGCATTACAGAACTTACACAGCAGATTAAACAGGAAGAAGACAGTCGTGTATCATTTTTAAGATGTTTGTAGTCCAGATGACTATATATATGCCTCTGTGTGTGTGTATTTGTGCATGTTCATGCACACATGAATAATTTAGTGAGCTAAATAGTGACGGGGTGTGGAATTGAAGTTAGACGTTGTTACAAAGGACAAAACTTTTGAAGTGCTATTAGTACTTAGTTCTATCTCTACACAGCATAATTGACAACTGGCAGAATTTGACATTTAATTCAAATAGCCTTAACCTCACCCATTTCTTGTATAATTGATTAGTTGAAAATTGTAGAAAACTTTGCCACTGTCAATACATACTTACATTTTATCACCTTGGACATATCTAGTCATTCATTAGCAAAGTCTCTAAGATGAAGAAGGGTCAGTCATTTAATGGCACTGGAAAATGATGGACTGCTACTCCAGCTTAAATATCTACAGTGAGTGGTCAGGAGGATCTTCACATTGGCAGTCAGCTGTATTTCTTTTTGTTAATGTCATGAATATTTCACTTGTGCTTAAAGTTGGCCTGACAGAAAAGTGTTTGGAGAAAAACAGGCAGGCAATGGAAGAGTGACTAAAAGCAATGATCTGTTACAGGAATTATGTGAGGAGGTTTGTGGGGGTGTTCACAAGGAGCTGCCTGTTTCTCTGCAGCTCTGCTTACCACTGGTGATGTTGCATAGCCACAGCTCTGCATGACAGATCTCTACCTCAGCCTTGGGATAAGAGGGAGGCAATGAGCAGAATTCACCGGGGGGAAGCTGCTGAGAGGGGGAGCTGCTGCGTTCTCTGGCCTCAAAAGAGAAACAAGGGCTGTGACAGAAAATTATTTCTGCTGAATGATTAAATTTTTTTAAGGAAGTATAACTTTAATTCGCTGTCATTCAGCAATTGCACATGTTAAGACCTTTTCTAGCAAGTAACCAGTAAACATTGTTCCTTGCCTTAATACATTTGGAGAATGTAAGATTTGAGGCAGATAAAGAACATTTGAACCAATGGGTTTTACCAGGGAGAGGCCACTTAATCCTGGGATTTAAGATGAGTGGGAATGGTAGCTGACTGCTAATGGGATGGCATTTTGCACCTTTTGTATTAATGCTAACTTTAAGCTTGTAATTTATGTTTCTTAACCTTTATCTCCTTGATGCCAACTTTTTTGAGGAGTATGATCAGTGAGGGAGCTGTTTCATCTATGACAGTAAAAAGGAGAATTCATTACATGACAACTTCTCTATAATTTCACTTTTCATAGTTAGAACTAGACGAACTTCTAACTCTAGAATATAGAGACTAATTTGCTAATAAACTGTGACTTAGGTTTTAACATATGTAGGCGAATTTCTTTCCTGAGGGAAGTCTGTGTAGAATGTCTTGTATGAAGGGGAATTGAATGGTGCTACCCAGATGCTTGCGTGTGTGATGGGTTGGGGGAAACAGGGTATGATAACACTACTTAACTACTATTCTGGATATCTTCTGGGGTGGTTTCTTAATTTGAATCTGTGGAAGTTCATTGTGATATTGTATCAAAGTGATCAAAATAGAAACACTGATCAAATAAAGAAGAATAATTAGATGTTACTTTTAAATTTTGAGAACCCTACTAGCAACTTGAGACCTTGCTGTAGGTTAAAAAGTCAAAATCTATCTTCCTCCTAGTGTAAAGAAGGAAGGATATACTGTAGTATAAATGATATCTTCTGGAAAGCAGTCAATATGGTCTACAGGAATATAACATTGCTTTATTACATGCAGTTCTTTGCCATGCTATCTGCCAACAGCTAGCACTGAAGTATCAATTTCAAATATAGACCTTTGGCCAGGAAGTACATTTGCTTATAGGAAAGTCTTTGAGGTTGTGAAGCTGTGATTCAATGTTCTGATTAAAGAGGCCCTGAGGCTTTTAATTTCTCATTCCAAAGTCCGACTGAGAGAATGAGAAGTAGCAGCAGAACC
The DNA here is from genome assembly GCA_013399095.1 of Psophia crepitans. Lineage (NCBI taxonomy): Eukaryota > Metazoa > Chordata > Aves > Gruiformes > Psophiidae > Psophia > Psophia crepitans. Next base: position 806,531 of record VWZZ01006854.1, on the reverse strand, counting down.
CACTGTTTACTGAGTTTGTCTTCCATCCCCATATTAATGTTTAAAAAACAAAAAGCCTTATTCTCTCTGTAGATATTGGATGGGCTCATACTATGATCCGATATCTGTATTGAGTGATTGGATTCATGCGTCTTCACTGCAAATTGTCAGTTAATACTTTGTCCTCTAGAAAATTCTTGCAAAAATTAGGGAGAAGGAGTCATCTTTCTTTTTAAATCTCTGCAGATATGTAGACATTTATGGTTGCGATACTGTGGTAATGTAGTCCTTACCAAGTACCCTTTGCTTTTCCCAGTTGTATTTTAGTGATTATTGAAAGAATAGTCTAAAACTGTGCTGTGCCCTGTGAGTTTCTCATTTTCATTACAGAACCAAGCGTCAGACTTGAGCAGTGACGCAATGCTTTGACTTCTTTGAATATTATTTACCAGTCTGACTTTTCAGTAGCTCTCATTTGGGTAGCACTTCTGTTTGTACCCAGTGAAACCTGCTTTGCACTAAGATCAAAGGCACAGTTAATCATTATTCCGATTCACTGAGTGTAAGGAGCCATAAAGATATTCTTATGACAGCCTGGCAAGGACAAAAATGGCTCAACACTAAACCATGTATCGGGTTGTGATTATAACATAATCACAGATGATAATTAAATCCATTCCTAGAAGATGACTGTAAAGATTTATATAACTGTAGTCTGCAACAGGTAATTTACTTGCTCTCATTTGGTGGTGGGGCCCGTGGGCTACGTAGCCTGGCAGAGGGAGGTCTCAGCCACTTGCAGAATTTCAGCTGGTGTTTTATTCCTTTAAGCCTTTGTATCACAGACCTTCCTCTCTTCCACACTTAGACCAGACCCTGAAACTTGTACACTCAAAGAGCAGTAAAAGGCAGTGGTATACCCTAACATGGCAGTAGTCCTGCTGTGCAACCTTAAGAAACTTTTTCTACGCATCAAAGTTGTCCTTTGTACTTTCAGAGAAAGCTTCCTTTGTACTTTACCTGAGAAAGCACTAATTTAGAGAAATGCATGCTACTGTACGTAGAACTTTGGGACAATGATTATACCAATATTCAAACCTGATATTCCTGCTGAATTTCTTATGCCAAATCCTTTCCTGTTTCTTACACAAAATATATGTTAAACACTACAAAAGTGCTTCTCAGTTTGTCAGTGGTTGTTTCTCCACACATGGTCATCATATTTGATACACTGTGTGTTGTTATATATGTCTATAAGAACAGTATAGAAGACATACTGTTAAAAATAACATAAGGGATAGAGTTGTATAAATATGTATAAACCCAATTACAATAAGAAAGTTAGGTTTTATCCAATACTTCCCAGTATCTACTAGGTCAGCTGAACTCCCTCAGAACTAAGAATGTTGTTTAAAAGCCCAAATAACACAGATATAAATTCTCAATAGGAAAAATATAAAAAAAATTAAACAGATGTTTCCAGAAATACTTCTAGCAATTCTAGTTGAAAAGGTGTGTTTTCCAAAGATTGAAGCTCAATCTGATCAAGCATACAAATTTATCATTTTAATGACTAATTGCATTTTAAGATGCTCAATTTCCTGTGATTAAAATTCACTCAGTAATAATATACAGTGTCTGGACTTTTAGATTACTCTTGAATTTCATTTTGCTGTAGTAATCTGGTATACTTTAGAGTTGGGGAAAAAAACTCAATCTCAATTTTGTTAATTTCCCCAACCACACACGAAGGCATGGTGTGCTTTCATTAAAAACAAGCAAAACCTCCAACAAAATGCCACTCAGTTTGAGCTGGCTACTGTCCTGCACTCGTCATAGGAAGCTCAGCCTTCCTTTAAGCATTTGATCCAAGCCCAAAGGCAGTGAGAGGAGGACTCTGCGAAAGGCTGCAATGTTTGCATCATTTCTGTTCAGACATTGTCATGCTTTCCACAATGGTTAGGAATTCAGAATAAGGTGGTACTTCTTAATGTTCCTCTATTTAGAATAACTTTTAAAATGTTTAATGTGGTACTAGATTTTAATAAAGTAGGAAGGTACTCAAAGTTTTGCAAAACTGCCATGTAAAGTATCTTTTCAAAACTGAGGCATCAACCCCCCAATTTCTTCTCCAAAATCTTGCTCATAGTCATCAGACATAGAAAACTTACATGCAATGAAAAGAATGTTAATTTAGTTGTTGTGTTATTCACCTTTATAGATATTTTAAATTAACTGAGAATTTTTTCTTTCTATTTTGTAAGTTAAAAGAACAAGTTATTTTAAATATGGAAAATTAAAAAAAATCAAATCTTTAAGATTACAATTCTATTTCTATTTCTGAACTCTCATGAAAGAAATGCAGAAAAGGAGAGTTACCCCTTTCTCTCAAATACCTGTGGTAACTGGGGCAGGTGTGCCTCAGGTCACACTGCCAGGGAGGGCAGTGTCTGTTGCTTTTCCTTGTCCCTTCTGGGTTTTCAGTGGATGAAGGGCCCAGGGAGAGATTTTTGCACCTCCGTGAGCTGAGCCAGGACAGTGGTGGATAGGCAAGCTCTGTCGGATAGGAACTGCTCGTTTGGTGGCAGATTATTTTCTCATTGCGTTGTACTTATTCTTAGCTATGGTGCACCTGAACTCGTGTTTTCCTGAGCTTTGTCAGATCTGATCGCAGGAAGTAGTTTCAGCAAAAATCATAGTTCCAGGAGAGAAGGATTTAGTGTTTGGAATATGGAAGCCAGTACATTGTCTAGGAAACAGGCCTCTGGGATCTCAACCTATCATCACTGAAGTGTGAAGTTCTAATTGTATTGCTTTTCGTAATGTGTCTACTACATAAATATTATTCAATACCTGCAAATTCGCACTAGTGGGAAATGGAGAGATTATAATGCAGGGAAGATTTATGCCCGCTAGATGCTGGGCTGTCATGATTAAAAATTTTCCACCCATTATGCGAATCCTATTGATCATTGCAGGAAGCAGAAAATTGTGCTGTTCATTGATTTTGCGTGGCTACAGAATGCATTAGGCCTGATGCATTTGATGGGTAGGCAAGTTTTCAAAGGAAGCTCGGTTAAGCTAATCTTAGTTCAGAGGAATATGCACAATGGAATAAGAAACCTTGTAATTGCAAGAGCAAATGGAAGAGTCAGAGGACTATATTATGAGCCATATCAGCATAAGAATTAGACATGAGCCTTCCCAAGAGACAACAGTAAAACGCATCAAGGCTTTGATGCTGTTTTTCATGAACGTAGCAATTACTGGATAAATTGGGTTTTAGCTTCTCACCCATCAGCCAAGATAGTGAACAAAAAGCAATTAGTTCTTTTGCCTGCTTAGCAAAGGGGGGTTATCAGGTTTTCATCGACTCTATAAAATAACATAGTGAAGCAATGAGTTTGAATCCAAAAGTAGAGCAGAAAGGGTACGAGGAAAAAGGGGAGAGAAAAGGGGGGAAAAAATTGCAGGCAGAGGGAATTTTACCTTTGAAATTCTATTTCTACTGATTTGGTCCTTATCTGTCTTTTTATTAGCCTATGATAATGCTTAGTCATCTCTGTATCACATGCTGCTTTTCCTATGAACAAAGGCTTTGAGCAAAGTTAATCCCCAAAATAAATTCTGTCAGTACCTAATGCAGGGATTAATTCCAATCTTGGAAATAAAGGGAAGAAAAGATGATTTTGCATCCCAGTTGGATGCTGTCTTGTTGGCATGTTACTGTAACATAGTTACATCTCTGTGATAAAGGAAGTATTAGAATACTGTGTACCTTCAGGAAATGTATTAACTCTTCCTGAAAGTCTGTGGCATGCAGACCCCTAAATATCTGAGTCACTTTTAATAGTGGAACATAAGCCACTCGGGTCCAGCAATATTTTTGGAAGATACATATTTTTAAAAATCAGGACTGAACATGTTTTTATTATGTTCTTACTTGCTAGTTCTGGTGATTCTGTTAAGAAAAAGTCATACTAAAATTACTAGTTACAGAGAATTTGGATATATTATTGTTTCCATTTTATTAAAAAAATGCCAAAAAAGTACTACCAGCAATATTAGTATTTAATTGAAATGGAGATAGTTATGTCTGTTTACTCATATAATATCATTTTTTAAGTGGGGAAAAAACCCCACATGGGTGCTATCACATTCTCATTGTTTTATGTCTTATAACATCAGATTTTTGAGATAGACTTGTCTGTAACAATGATACTTAGAGCTCTTTTAGCTTTTAAGTGTCATTAGATGAACAATAGTCGTATTTGACCTTCCCATATATAACCAGTAACAAGTAAAGTTCAAGAGTTGTTATATTGTGGCTAGTAACCTTGAGGGGAAAAAAGTTTTGATCTTAATACTGCAAAGATGTTATAATTGCAAGTATGAGTGTGAGCTCTTTAAATAAAGTAACACTGAACACATTGTTCTGATCATCATGAAAATCTTTCTAGGTTTGGGGATGTATTTTGTACCTAGAGAATATATGGTCAAGTCCACTTGAGTATTCTTGTTATGTACCTTTGGTCCCACTGAGTTTGAACTGGCCGGACTTTGTGCACACAGCTAAGACCATGCGTGTAGTAGTATGTCTGTAACAAAACTTGGAATTGAAAAGGTGGTTGTGGAATGCTTTAAACCTTTTCTCATCTCCATTAAATGCACAGATCATTGCAACTATTTCATTTTACCAGCAAACTCAGAAGATTTCAGTTAAGCAGAAGGTTTGTTTGTGACTAAGTCCGGCAAATATTTGAAGGGCAACACCCAAGTAAGTCCTGCAAAGACTTATCCGATGTATATGAAGCTTTGGAGAACTGGAACCCTAATATGTAATGATGAAACAAATCCTTGCATGGTAGTTTAGTTATTCTACTACTTTCTAAATCTAGCAGTATCTAGGCGATTAAAGCAAGAGCAACAAAAACAGTGTTGTAACATAAAAATGTCAGGATTTGAAAGAATGGGAAATCGCAGAAGGAAACAACGATCATAGCTCTGCACTGAGGTCTTTAGCCATACAACCCAGAGGATAGATTTGCTCTTGTCTGGAAACCAGCCCAGCTCAATTTAAAAGATCAGGTTCAGGAATTACTCAGACACAATGTGTCTGGCTAGACTGGAGCAATTGAAGTATTTGCCCACACAGTTGCTTACCAGACAATGTATTCATCTTTTGACAGACCTTTCATCAATATTATTTAACAGTTGTTTACTCCTAAAGAACCTGATTACCAATTAAATGCTATTAAAAGGCTTACTTCACTTTTCATTTATTTCATTCTGCTGTTTCCTCAGGAATGTCACAGACCACATGCCTTAAACTTTTCCAGCAGGCAAATCGGAACTGTAATTCTGTCCTTTGCATTAAAATGGATGGATATAAATAGTGTGGAATGACAAACAAGCACATCCAGAAACCCAGATGTGAGGAAAAAATCCCAAAACCAAACAACAAACCACACTGATAGATAAACCTCCTGCTAGCTTGGGATTTCCTGCTGCAAACCCGAGGGTCCCCACATGCGCTTCATGGTGGCAGCCTCGGAGATTTTAGGCCTGTAGCAGCCACTCTCCTGCCCACATTCCCTGCCTTCGCAGTAGTTGTCAAAACTGATTGCAAGGCAGTTATGGTGATAAGTATCAAGACAGATGAAAGAAAATTAGATAAAACATAAATGAAGGGAGATGATGTTGAAGCTGTAGGGTATGATCTCAGTGACCTCCTGCGGGGCTGTTAAGAGGCACTGAAAAGAGCTACTCAGCCCTTCTGTTTCATAATTTTTGTCATAAGGTTTATTTTGCTGAATTCTAAAAGCTTCATTCTCAGGAATAAGAAGTTCACAGGTCATTTGGCTCCTACTCTGGAGGGAAACATAGGGGAGGGGAAAGCAGCTCTGAAACAAGTAAGAAACGTTTCCATGTTGTACTGCTAAATACAAAGAATTTTTGTTCTTGTGAGCCCTGAGAAAGGGAGCTGGCAAACAGCCTGTCCAGTAGAGGGCTAGAGCACTGTGACTGTCAGGAAAAAACAGTGAAAAGTTGTAACAATTGTCTTTTAAATCATCCTGCTGGAATATGTTACTGTTTGTCTAAAACTGAAGGCTTCTTCCTTTATGCAATCAGGCTTATCTGCAAAATGTATTCTGCATACCCTTTAGGAAAACTGAAGCCATATCAGAGGAATAGCTATTATAAGGAAACAATGTTTTGGATAAAAAGCAAAAAAAAGTCAATGATGTTTTACAGAAAGGTAAAGTACTAATATTTTAACAAAAATTATGAGCAAGACAACCAGATCCAAAATTCCGTGGATTCAAGGGCAATGTTTCTCCATATACCTGTAGTTTTTAATAAGGCTTGAAACACCTGCAAGTGGGCAGGTAGTGCTACATCACTGAAAAACACTAGTGGTTTGCCAAGACCACAAAAAAATCACATGAAAGAAGAGAAATATGTTTAATGAGCTATGTAGAATCCATTTTAAGGGTCCAAGGTCATGCTCATTATTAAACTTCACAAAATTTGTCCAGTCAGCAGTGATGGGATCTCATGTGAGACTTTCAGCATGGAGGGATTCCTACCAGTTTAGGACAGAGGAGGAGTGAAGCAGCAAACAGTGTCATTATGATGGGAAAAGAAAGTTAAAGCAGCTTAAACTGAAATGAACCATTTCAATCTGTTTCATTTCTTCTCATAGTATTTATTTTCTGGGGACTGAGGTCCTCCACCCCCTCTGGATGAGATCCTGTCACTGTGCTGTGAGAAAATCTATATGTTTCTGCAGCTGCATGTTCACCCCGGGTGACAACCCTGATGCTCAGGTTTTTGGCAACTATTTTTCAATGTAGCTTTCCCCTTTTCTTTCCCAAAACCTTCTCTTCCCCCCCCACCCTCCCCAGTTACCCAGAGATTGGCTAGGTGTACCTAGTACATCTGTTCAGAGCACACACCAAAGTATAGACGCTTATACTCTGAGAGAGAAGAATGAAAAGCTTTTTGGCAGTCTTTGAAACACAGGCAAAATGAATTGTTGAGAAGTCCCAAATGACTCAAGTGTTAAAACAGCTTGTATTAATTTCTGACTTTCCTGTCATTTCACATATAGAATCAGCAGTGTTTTCTTTCCTTCAGGTTCACATCCTGGGTGTGTTCTGTAACTCTAGAAATTTACCTTTGTTTACCAAACACTTACACAACTAAAAAGTTTTTAAATTTTGTATGTTGACTTTTTCCAAATTTCCTGATCCATCACACAGTATTTTAAAGTATTGCTCATTTACAGACTGCTACATTCTGATAAGTGCTGAAAAGAATGTTATGTTCTTCCTGGTGGGTCATGCATGTTTCTTATGTATTTGTATCCCAAATTACTTCAGTCATTCCACAGACCATGCTATTAAATGTTCGCTATTTAATGATAAAAATGAGATAAACTTTCACATCTGAAATTGGTTTGCCTCCCTTTTGATGGAAATGGAGGTTGCTTTTCAACTTCCATTAGGTCTCCTTAGAATCAGAGTATGGTAGAATCAGAGTATGGTAGAATCAGAGTATGGTAGAATCAGAGTATGGTAGAATCAGAGTATGGTAGAATCAGAGTATGGTAGAATCAGAGTATGGTAGAATCAGAGTATGGTAGAATCAGAGTGGTCGGAGGAGACCTAAACCATGATTTTTTTTATTTCATACTGCTAAATGCAGTGGAACAAAACTGATTTCAGAGTATTAAGTCCTACTTAGATTCATTTTAATTTTATTACCTCATTGTCCATAGGGTTTACCTTTTGTGTGTGTCTTTGTATTTTATAATTAGTTTTCTCTTACCAATATTTTAAAAAATACGTCATAGAAACCAGTAAAACCTGCATGAATGGGTAAGTGGGAAAGAGAAATAAATAAATAGCAGTTATATCAGTTGCTAGAGATGCTAAAATCAGGTGCTAGCTATGTGCTTACCCCAAAATTAGGTAAATTAGCAACTGGTGATGGTTGAGCATGACTTCCATGCCATGTTGTCTCTGAAGTGTCCATCTGGCTTACTATAAATGTGCCATGGTAAATGTGCCTCCAGTGCTCTGGGGAGGGTGGCATGCTCCATGCTCTACTACTTCCCCATCCAAATGCTTGCTTCACTGAGCAGCCTACCTGAGCAAATGGGTTTGGGCTGTCCTGGCAAGCACATCCCCAGCTGTACCTGTAACAGCCTTGGCAGGAGCTGCCTCTTCTAACTCTGAGCTACAGGTGTCCGAGGTGACCCTCAAAAGCAAATGTTGGCGTAACCACATACTGAAGTGACTGATCTTGCATTTCATGTGGCTATCTGCTGAATTTTTAAACACTGTATTTAACTTCTTTAAAGCATTCAAAAATGAGCTAAGGTTTAGTACTTTTGTTCTTCTCCAAACTCTGTCCACCATGAATTGCTTAACTAACTCATTAGGGCCCTAAGCCAAGCAAGGTGTCTAAGCCAAGCATGGCTTTAAGATTCACTGAAAGGGCTGGGACTATCCATGCCTAAAATCACAACGTGCTCTATTCGGTGTTTGAATACCTCTGGCAACACAGTTCAAAGTTAGCGTTAAAGTTAAATGTGTTTGAACAAATTTGACAGACTAATTCTTTTTCTTTATTTTAAAAAATATACACAGCTCTCTTTTCCTGCTAAAAGAATCAGTGTTACAATTCCTTTTTTATATTAGAAATTATTTGTAGTATTCTAACTTAATCTTCCCCAACTTACTTTAAGATTTTAGGTTGTCTCTATTCACCTTGTTATCTGGATCCCTTCTGTTTAGCTAAAAGCAGTATTGAAGTCCCCAGCAAATATCATGGACCTCTGCTCCTATCTTTTGCTGTCAAAACTTACTCTGGAATATGGGTTCTTACTGTTCTTTTGTTTTACTTTTTACTGGTGCACTTTTCTCTTGGTGATAATTGAATCAAAGAGTGTCAGTGACAGTGGAAAGCATCATTCTCACAGTGGAAAGTTGTTCTTCTAAATAAGGTTTGATAATATTTTAGGAACATAGTAAGCAAAAGGACAAATACCAAAATAATTTTACAAACTCTTTTTGTGGAAGCATGTTGATTGTTTTGCAGTAAATCTCATTATCAGAAAAAATAAGCTCTGCTTTCTTAGAAAACTTTTCCCACTATAAACTAGGCATCTCAAAGATGTAATCTACTAGAAACAGAGACAAATCACCATAGTGTTTCCTTAGGAATTCTGTGGGTCCTTTCTTTAATGTCTTTCTACTGTGTTCTACTTTCTGGAAAGTTTTCCCAGATGTGGGTAGTGTAAGGGTATTGCACGTTCCCTCCAGCATCCATGGAGCTATACACTGCTATTAAATATGTGTAATTTACATACTGTTTGAGACCTATGTAGGTATTGACTGAATGTTTGCATTTCTACTTCAGTATGATGCAGAGAAATCTGTTTGTGTTTCACAAAGAAATTTCTTAGGTCTTTTGTTCTCTACTTAAATTACTTTAGAAGACAAAATTCACTGAGATACAAGTAAATGTTAGTTGGGTATCTGACTGAGCACATTTGAAGTTGTACCCCTTTTTTTGAGAGGGTTGTTTTGCAGAGAAAACAATTTTCTCTGTAACAAACAGAGAATGAACTAAAAAAATGCAGTATTTAAAGTTAATGGAGTTGACAGATACAGTGGCAAACTGGAAGGGCCATAAGAAGGATCTTACAGCACTATAAGAATTTCACTTTTTTAATATAATTCCTTGCTGTTCCTGCATGTTTTGGCTTAGTCCGGATGTTCTAGGGACTGGGGTATAGGATATTCTGGATTTGTTGTGACTGTAGTTTATGGTGAAGAGTAAGATTTAAACTTTAGTCTTTCTATAGGTGGACAGAATGACTAGTATCTTGCACGCCTGCATCTAGGTAAATCAGGTAATTTTACAGGCTCACTTGAGATTTCAGATTACAATTAAAACCATGTAAAAAACATCCACTGAGAAGCTAGTCTAATCTTATCACCTTTCAAGCACTTGCAAGAAGGATTCTTTCCTCTCATCTTTTTTCTCATACTTTTATTATTATTCTCTATGAAGAGAGAAACTGTTAAATTCAGTTTGAAGATATTTTAATGGTTTACCAGAGTAACATTTATCTGCTTCATGGGCAGAGGATTTCAAGAGGATTTTAAAAGGAACAAAGCACTATCTAATTTTTCCATTTGCTGGAAAACTTAGAGTCAAGTCTTATGACATAAAGAAAAATATGAAGATCTTGAACTCTTCCAACTTTGGATAAAGAATACAGGAAGAACATGGTTAATAAAACATTGCAAAGGCACCTTGGAGAAAGGTAATTGTGAAGTGAAAACCCCTGCATCATCACAACTGAGTTCTGATAAATTTTCTTTTCAGATGATCAAGGTTCAGCATTGACCTGTTCTTCCTTTGCATTGTTTGTGCATCTGCTTGTGTTTCTATTAGTGATTATAAGTATTCACAGCCCATCTACCTGACTTAACCTCTTTTATAAAACTTCCTCCATGCAATACTTGCAAAATAAATCCGAAGTTTGAGCTTTAGAAACAATATGAACTCTATCATACAGTCATTATCATGTTGACTGTATAATATATTTCTTTAATAATTAAACTGTTAAGATTAGTTTTACTCTGCTTGATTGTGATGAAGCTTTATGGGTAGCTGTAATTAACCTCTACTGGTGTTAATTATGCACAAAGTGGGATCTTGGAACTGCTGACCATGCAATTTGTTAAAAGACTTGGGAGGTGATATGGATTGCACAGTGTTTATGTGCACTCTTTCAACCTGTTGTACAACGTGAAGCTGAAGTGGTGAGAGTTGTGATCTGAAAAAAATACACAGAGTTTGTTGGCATAGTAAAATCATTGAAGCTCATTTATCTTGGAACTAAAATGACTGTAGGTTTCACTGACATACCTCTGTAAGGGTTCTGCTGTGAAAAACTTCTTTGCAGAAGGTTATCAAGCCTAATTAAACTCGGTTAAATTCCTCAAAGGACTCCTTTTATGAAGGCCCAGTTCCACTAAGAGCCCATACACAGAATCTAAACACAACTGTATGTACTACCTCTGCGTTGACTTCACAGGTCATGGAGGTAGCCTTCTGAAATATGCAAGGGTGAGGACAGTTATATTCTGTTTCATGGTGTAAAGGTGTTGGCATTTCAGCAGGGAATAGCTCAGGTAATTATCCTACATAAAGCCTAAATTTTATATGTCAGTTTGTAAGTTTTTTTAAGATAATTTCTCACTCCGCTATTCTTCAGAGGTATATTTTATGCAGGGATTAAAACAATTTATCAGTGCAGTTTCTCCAAGCTGCAAGCAATGCTAGAGTTAGACTTGCAAATAATTCTACAGACAGACTGAAAGTTAAATTTAAATAGCCCATTTTCTGTTAAAATGAAGAAAGCTTAACTAGCCATAAGCATGTTTAAATTTTTTTTAAAACAACACAAACGACACCCCAAAAAAACCCACAAAAACCCCAACAACAAAGAAAAACCAAACCACAAACCCCTTCATCTTTGATATTTTGTTGTAAACAAATGGAGATCAGAAGCCAGGGTGGAAACTCTCTAGTAATAACTGAAGGCTTGAGTATCCGTCTCTATCAGGAGGAGGGTTGGAGCCTGTGGGGCCTCTGAAAATATCTTGGTCTTTATCTTTCTAGGTCTACTTCACCCCCTCCCATCCATCTGAACTGAAAATGTTGGGTTTGTGCTAATGATCTTGTGCTGAATAAACTCTTATGGTCCTTATGAACGTTTTGAAGATTTGGGGCTCCTTGGTGCAATGAAGCTCTCCAGAATCAGTCCCTCACATGTATGCTTCCTTGCCATGGAAATATTGAGTGAGAACTTCCTCAGTATAGTTTAGAGTTCTCTGCATCTGGCTAAATTGCTTCACTAGCATCAGAAACACATGATCAATGCTTTATTAATATCACTCTTTCATATTATCAAAGTTTCTTTTATTGGTAGTTTCTTGTGAGTTGGAATTAAAAAACCAAATGTCATAGTAACAGTAAGTCAATATCATCACAAAATCTATTCAGCTAAAAATACTTCTAATATTTATTTTGAATATTTAATACTTTAAAGTACTTGTGAAACAAGAAGTTGAAAATGCGATTTGTGCCATAACATATTCCTTTAGATGAACTAGAAATCAGCATATTTTAAAGGCTGATAAAGCTTCAAAAAGTTATTTTTCTCTTTGCTAGTCACTCTGTCTATTTAATTACTATGTGTGAGTATAATAATGATCCAAAGCAGTGTCATTATCTGTGTCACAACAGAAGAATTTGATGTTGCATGGTACAAAAATATCACACACTAAAACTAGCTGAAGTTTCTTTTTCCAAAGTAGTCCTATCTATAAGCCTCATCAACAAGCATAAATTTCCCCCAGTTGGTTTACTCAGATCTACAACCATTATCTAGATTGATTTATTCCGCCTCCCCTTTAGAAAAATCTATCCTGTACCTTGCATGTCTTCCTTTTCTTTACAAGAAATTGCCTCTAGTAACACGTGGTTGATAAATGGAGCTTTTAATTTCAGTCCCCACAATCATGTTACTACCTATTTTCCTAATCATTACAGAAAATGTCACCGTCATCATTCCAGTCTCCTACAAGTAAAACCTCAGTTCAGATCCCTTTGTTTGCAACATGCAAGTTACGTCTAGCTTTGGCAGATTTTTTTTCCTAAATAAAGCACAGGTTCATATCAAAACATTCAGATGAAATTTTCATCTAGCCTTTTTTTTGTACTTACATCACTTAAAGTATTCCTTTGCCTAACCTCGACAAATGTAATCTTTCTTATTTCTCCCCTAATCTTCCAGAAAAACATTGAGGAGAAGATTTATTTCTGGTACTACTTCTTCACGTATAAGTCCTCTATAAGCAGTTCTCTGTGGTTCTCTTTCTGTTAATCTAATCAAATACAAGCTGCTCACCATCAATTTCAAAGCTGTTCAGTCTATTCCCATTTTCTTACTATTGCCCTCTCATTTCTTAAATAATCTCCCATTCATTATGGAGAAGCCACTTGTCTGGCTCTCAACTAGTCCATGCCATCAAACTCTTGTATTGCTGGTTTCACATTAAAACAATCTCTCTGGTTTTTCTGTGATGCTTCTCATACCAGCAGGGAGTTATCTACAAATACATGCAAAGTTATCTCTCTCTCTTCCTTCAGTTCTATGATTCCATTAAAACCTGACAAAAACTTCATGAAAGTTTGAAAATCTGAATGCTGCCTACCTGCTTGCCAGTGCTGGCTTGTACTGTTTGATAGGTCTGCCCTTGGGCAACCTCTTTTATACATTGAGTGCAGCTTCCCAGGGACAAAGATAGTCTCTCTGCCTTTGTAGACCAGATACAATAGGCAGTCCAAGACTAGGACTGATTGTTAAGTAATCTGTAATACCAGTTAACGGTACTCAGCATATTACCGGTTTATATAATCATGTATACAATACTCACAGATTTCATGAATAAGATAAACAGTATTCTCCAAGTGTTAAAGCAGATTGTGATTTCCCCAAAGCACCTGTTTGATGTTTCTAAGCAGATTTTAAATTTACCTTCTGTACCTTTGAGCTTGTTTTCAGATGGTTTGCAATAAGTAATAGATTGCCTGGGGATGCTGTGAAGTCTCCCTCATTGCAGGTTTTTGAGAAGACTCTTGAAAAACACTTGTCAGTGAAGACTTGGGAATAGATAATCTGACTTTGGGGCAAGGGGATGGTCTAGCTACTGGAGTCTTTCTATCTCTGTGTCTCCTTTTCAAAGATAACAGAAGTCCTATCTTAGGAGTCCTGGCTGTGGAAAAGCACACAGAGAAACACACCTTTCTGCAGGTGTCATGTTTGTCACTATGCAGACTGGGTGCTTGGGAGCCAGAGGCTGTGTACACCTGGGGTAGGGTACTCCACCATTTTTGGATCAGGTGGGTAGACCAGATGCAGCATCACACTGAGCAAGCTTGTTCACTTCCTCTTCCAGAACTACTTCAGGTGTCTCCACCCAGCGATGTCAAACATAGCATAACCCAGCTCTGGGCTTAAAAGACAGAGGAAGTTGGTTTCAGTCCTCAGGTAGGAATAGCATTTACTGGGGAAAAATTGAGTTGCTTTTTTCCAGTTGCCTAAGATGTATCTCAGGCTTCTACAGTCAGACTCCCTGGCCAAGGAAATTAATTTTAGGTTTCTTGTGTCATGTTTAAGAATGTAAACATTTCTTTATGCAGGGTCCTATGTGTGAAATATGTAATTAGGTTACTGTCTGGTGCATTTAATTGTTTTTCCAAGAGAGCTTTGGAGAGGAGTCTTAGGAAGTATGGCCATCTGCTTGAGTGAGTCATATAAAATAAACCAGAATTCCTCCCTAGACCTCACTGAATTTTGTCATTGGGGGGGAAAAAAAAGTCCAAGATTTCACCTTGGACTCTTGTTTAGTGATTTGTGAAGTTTAACTTATTATCCAAAGTTGTTTTACTTGATAATTGATTCAATACTTTTGTGTTGACTTGTGTAGATTTGAGTTTCAAGTTTCTGAAGCACTTCTGACAAAAACAAATTCACTGGTTTTAAGTCATGTGACATGGCTATATATCCAGTCCATACTTGGCCAGAAATCTTTATTTTATCATTACAATTCTAGCATTACAAACAAAAGTTGAAAATCTATATCAGCAAAACTTGTACCGAAATTGGTCACAAGTTTTTTTCCAGTCTACCATAATTTGAAATTTAAAAAAAAAATTTACAAGGGAAAACTTAAAAGTAGTTCACATACAAATAAGGAAAATACTGGCTGGTAGTAGTGGGCATTTAAAACATACCATATTGGTGCTTAATTTTCAATTATTTTAAACATTAAAGTATACTTTCTGTTACTTTTTGATATGTATTGCCTCTTCCTACTACACAACTAACAAAAGCTAATTAGCAAGCATAAAATGCTGCTACTTTTCTTGCCAAGGCTGTTTAATATCCCTTTATCAATTAATTTGGGTAGAATCCAAATTTAAGCTAGTCTTTACAGTAGTATTTGATTGTCAACAAATTTATTAAAAGATTAAGGAAGATTTTTAACTTTGTATTTTAACGTACCATGCAATTTAAGATAAATGATTGAATATATTGCAAGATGTGCCTCAGCTTGTCTCACTTGGAAATCACCCAGAAAGCTTTCTGCCTTTGTTATTCTCCTATGCTTATGCTCACACCAGTGTAAACACTAGCACCCCTTGTTTCCATGCAGAAACATCCTGTATGTGTATAAATATTGTATGCAAAGGAAATAAAAATCAAATATTAGACTAAGTTCTTGGGCTTGTCTAGAAAAGAAATAAAAGCTAAGCTAAACTATTCTTGAAGCCCACAATTTCATGTTCAAACAATGAAAGTCAGGCTACACAATTATTAAAACAAGCTTCTGAAAAATATTGTATGCATCTTCTAATAATTACAAGTGTTTTAAGAATAGATGATGTAAGATATGTAAATTTTGCAAAGAAATTGAGTCCACCTCTTTAAGTTATTTTTCTACCATTTAGAATAGAATAGAATCATTAAGGTTGGAAGTGACCTCAAGGATCATCTAGTCCAACCATCCCCCCACCACCTATTACCCACTAAACCACGTCCCTAAGTACCATATCTAACCTTTCCTTAAACACCCTCAGGGATGGTGACTCCACCACCTCCCTGGGCAACCTGTTCCAACGCCCGACCACCCTTTCAGAGAAGAATTTTCTCCTCATCTCCAACCTGAACCTTCCCTGGCGCAACTTGCAGCCATTTCCCCTTGTCCTGTCACTAGTTATCTGCGAGAAGAGGCCAACCCCCAGCTCGCCACAACTTCCTTTCAGGTAGTTGTAGAGGGCAATAAGGTCTGCCCTGAGCCTCCTCTTCTCCAGACTAAACAAGCCCAGTTCCTTCAGCCGCTCCTCATAAGACCTGTGCTCCAGCCCCTTCACCAGTTTCGTTGCCTTTCTCTGGACAAGCTGCAGGGCTTCGATGTCTTTCTTTAAAAAATACTTTATTGCTTTTGTACCAAACAAGCTGTGATTTTTTTTTTTAACTGCAAAATTACTCTTCCATCACTTCATAATGTCTTATAAACTTTTCAAAAATAAGTGATGGATATTAATTTGTTGCGAAAAGCCTGTTTTAATTTTGTTGGACAGAAATGTAAATTAATCTGGCCTCTTTCCCAAAGTCTGAGCCAACCATTATAATGATAAGGAAGAGTAGAGCAGAATTTTGTGTCTTCCAGCATGTCATTTTCATGTCAGGCATATCCAGTCCAAATTAATTTGTGTGAGGAAAGTTAGACATTCTCAGTATGACATAATTCACATTGTTTTCTGTCTTATAGGAGTATTTTTGACAAAGGTCTTCGTTTATATCTCTTACCAAGTATGGAGACCAAGAATAGGTCCCTACCACAAACCATTCTGTCTCAAAGATTTTGTCCTAAACCAATCCAATTTTATGTACATTACCAACTTAAAAAAAACAAAAACAAACCCACACAAAACCACCACCAACCCTGAAGTAGTTGATCATCATAAAATGCTGTCCTTTCTGAGTAATCTTTATTTTTTCCTGGCCACCACGCACTTTTGATTCCAGTGATGAGAACTCCTCCCCACAGTTTTGTCTGTCCCTCCAAAAGCATTTTTCACATTTTGCACCACCAGTTCTTGTCTCTCCAAACTTTCTGTGTTGGTGTTCAAGTCTTTCAGTTGCTTTCTTATTGCCCTCATCCTTTCTTAGCCAATCCTTTCTCTAACTGCATTACCTTTCTGAATACAGCTTTCTGGTATGCTGGGTCAAGGCATTTACATGAGCAGGTTCTCTCTCCTTTATCTGATTTTTGCAGTCCCATTCGCCTTGGTTTCTCCTGTCCATATTTTAACGACAGATAGGCAGGTACTTAACACTTTTGAGATTCATATACAGGAACCAATGCCACCTTCTAGCAATCTAATAGAGACTTTGAATGAGGAGGGCATGGAATACACCTTGCAAAATTTTTCATTGATCATTGTTAGTGCATAGCTTAGCCAACTCTTGGGTCAGCTGAACATCTCTCAATTGGGGTATTGAACGGGTCGTCCTGTAGGGTGAAAGGACTGTAGGATACATGACCATTACGAAAGCATTGTTTTATGATAGCTATGTACTACAAGCGGAACCATGACTGTATGTGCACTATCTACATTTACATGTGAAATTACGGAGCTGGCATTCTAAAAAAACTGCAGCACATCTGTACTGTTTCCCCTGAATCATTTGTTTCTTTCTATACCTTGCTTGTGAAATTACTTTTTTAGAAGTTCATCTTTTCTATGTTTTGTTAGAAAATTAATGCTTAGATGTTGTTTTTAATTTATGGTCTGTAAAGTGTTTAAAATGCTAAAAGTATTATTTTTGTCCCACTGCATATCCTCATAGCTCTGTGGTTGTTTAAACAAGAGAAATAGAAATCCACTAAACAATATTTTATCTGGGGGAAAAAACCTCAACAGATACGGTTATGGGTCTACTTCTGCATGAAATGGCACAGTTTAGGTTGGAATAGTTTTGCACCTTCATATTTTTTGTCAGAAACCTTAAAACATGGCTTTAAAGATAGTTTAATTTTTGATATGTACACTGCACTGATTGAAGGTATTATTTCTGGTTTATTTGTTGACCTGAAAATAGAGGTCGGGGAAAAAAGACCAAACAAAAAAAAACCCAAACCCACTTAAAAATTAATAGACAGCAAACATATTTATCAACCAGAAAGAGCAGAATGTGCTGGGGATATAGCAATACCATGCAACAAATGTGTGGTCAGCTTCAGTGCTAAAATTAACAGGAACTAAATAAACAGCTTTAGAGTGTGTAAAACATTACCTCACTGCCAAGGTTTAGCTGCTGAATTAAATCTGTTGCTGAGACAGCCTTGTCCTGTATGTTTATATGCTATACTAATTATAAAATAACAACCTGGATTTTAAGGGGAACCTCAATGTGACTCTTTAACTATGGTCACAGCTTTAAGTAGGTAAATATCATTGACATGAATGAAGTGGATGTCTGCACTGCTAATTAGAGACACTGCTGGCCATCATCTGGCCCCAGACTAGGAGTCAGGAGACCTGTGCTCTCTTTGAGCCTCTTCTGCTGACAGGGAGTTTGACCTCAGCTATTTCACCCCAATGTTTCTACTTTTTTTAACACTGCTTTTTCATGTGTGTTTTTTTTGGATTTTCATTACTTCAGGGCTTATGTGGAGCTGAAGGTTGTTGGTAATAGTCATAAATTTTGAGAAACACTGATTTTATCACTTCTATTAAAGCTGGTTAGAAAAGTTTTGATAGAACAGTTTTTATTGGAAAATAATCTGGTCGGAATAATTTCACTCAAAATTAGCTGAATACAACAAAAATAAGTAACTGGTCTGATTTTGACTAAAGCTAAATGAGAAATATAACTTCCCAGGAAAGTGGAAGCTGTTTCCCAAATCCACTTATTTCTGACAGGCCATCACTAGGTATGAGACCTACTTGGCAGAAAGACTCTCAGATCCATTATTTATTTAAGCTCTGCGCAAGCTGAGCCTGCTTTAAAAATTAGGGACAAATGAGTCTCACTACAAAGTACCTTCCGTTGGCTAACAAAAAAAAAAAAGGAAAAGGGGGGGGGAACGAGGCATCCAAAATCAGTTCACAATTTTAAAAAAAAGAATCTGGGCTTACTTCAGTAGTCAGGTTTAGGAGGTGTGCCATTCTGTCTGAAGATATGATAATGAAATAATGGCATTATAAATAAGAGTGACCAAACCCTTGGCGTACTTCTGTCAGTTGATCTATTCCAATTTATAGCTTCTGATGGTTGGGCTTGGTATTTTAATCTAGCCATTGTCAATTCCAGATCTGTTTTTATTAATCATACCAGTAATGTCTGAATAAGTAACTCCAGAGAAATTGGATTTAGAAGGTTTGTATTAAAGTGTGCAAGTACAAACTGATGAACAGAAAGATATATGTTGGAGCTTTTTAGGTAATACGTATTGCTGCATACACCTTCAAGGTATCTGAGCAATTTAGCTGTGTTTTCTGGCAGCTGTCACTACTATCATCCATCAGAACACGAGCTCTGGCCGACAACACTCTGCTGAGATGCTAAAGGGATGTGGATTTTAATTCTGGGCGGTTTTATATGACAGACAGTGTGACAGATGAATGCCAGGAAAACCTGGGACCATGCTAGAATTTGCACAATTTCAAGTAAATAATTGAACAATTTTTCATGTTAAAGCAACAGCTGGACTGTTGCTGTAGCTTGTGCACGGAATTGTTTGTAAGTTTAGCATCCTGTTTTGCCATCTCTATTCAAGCAAATCATCATGGTTGGCATTGAGAGAGAATTCAGGGATTGGAAACACTGGGTTTCTGGGAGAAGCCCTGAGATTTGTTGGAGTGTCTTCTGTCTTTGCTTCCTCTTGACCTCTTTCTTTATTATCTAGGTGCTTCATTGTATGTAATAAGTATGAGAAAGCATACTTGTATCACCAAAAAGTGTGATGCAGGATGAAAGAGAGGGGGGAATAACAATTACTTCCCTGCAGATACATCCATAATTTCCGGGAAGAAGGGAAAGAATCACTGTGGGAGAGCTGACAGCATCCACCCCTGACACAGGCATCCCCTGTGCCAAATGTCAGGTTATGGTCCATCTTCTTTTAGCTGCCTGACATTCTTTTCCCCTTTTGCTAGGTATTGTACTTTCTGTCCTCTCACTAAGCTCTTTGGCTGCCAGGTTCAAAATCAAACAGATTTACTTAGGAATCTAATAAATAGGTCTTTGTTAACCCAATTTACTTTGACTTGATTACAATAAACTCTAAACACCAAAGCAGATTAGGAAGCATCCACATGAGTAGCTTGGTAGCTTGGAGGAAGCGATG
This sequence comes from Psophia crepitans, assembly GCA_013399095.1. Lineage (NCBI taxonomy): Eukaryota > Metazoa > Chordata > Aves > Gruiformes > Psophiidae > Psophia > Psophia crepitans. The sequence goes on along the minus strand of VWZZ01006854.1, from coordinate 786,540 downwards.
GGGATAATGACGTATAGCTGCAAGGGTATTTTCATTTACCTCAGGATGGAAAAAAAAAAGAAATGAAGGAAAGAAAGGAAGATACTGTACTTCAACTTCTCGCAGGGTCCATTTAAAACTAGGGATGTTGGAGCTATTGCTGACCATGCCCTGTGTGTGCCCATTAGGAAGGTGGCTCTTTGCGCAGCCATGAAATGTTTTAGCTGGGTAGGGCAGACAGGTTGTGCTTTTATCCAGAAAGAAGAGATCTTAACACACCTGGAGATTCTCTGCAAGTGAATTTTACATCTCCAAAAAGAAATAATTGAAACCATCACTGGTCTGGTATCAGCTGGAGTACAGCACAGATAGCCTCAGGCTCTGATTTCTATACTTAGAATTTAAAACTAGAAAATTGCTGAGCCTCAGAGTGTACCATCTCCTGAAGGTTTCCATTGTTTCAGCATGAGACAGTTTGGGGATTACTGGTGGCCTTTGCCAGTGAATGCAGCGGGGGGACCCTCCTCTAACACTCTGAAATCCAAGAAGTTTACATGGTTCTGTCACATGCTGATTTCATTTGAAGTCTTTACAAGAAGTTGTTACATTTCCCTGCTGAAAATCTGTAAGAATGTTTTCCCCACCCCATAAGTCTTTGATAAGATATCAAGATACGAATGTTACTCTATGGCATTGTATTAAAGGCACAGCTTTTGTTTAGTTTAATCTCCTCTCCTAGAAGTATTGGGTATGTAAAGATGCCTTGAATAAAAGGAAGTATTTTACCTTGAAAATGAAAAACAGTGCTAAAAATAGTGGGGGGAAAATGGAAAAGAAAAGGAGGACTAGAATGCCTAGTGATTTCAACTGTCCAATGTAAGGACTAATTTTTGGAAATGCTGATTACTCATACTGAAGAAACAGATAACCAGAGACAGCTAACATTTCTGAAAATCTTGAACTGCTGTTCCTTGTATTAGATGCAGATTTTATAATAATGTGTTTGCTTTTAACATAAATAATTTGAATCTATCTTGTTGCAAACATTGTCTGGTATCTCTCTTGAACTGAATTTAAATTAGTGAAGCTCTTATAAGGATAGCTGTAATAGAAATTGATCAAACCAAAATGAAGGACATTTTAAAAATAGTCAGGATGTTTGGGTCTTCCTCTGAAATTGTCTGTATTTTAATAAAAAAATAAATGTGTTTAAAATACCCAACATGCTGATTTATTCCATGCGGAAAATATGCTGCAACATTCTGAGTTATTGTAAGTAGGTGTAGTGGTTTAACCCCTGCCAGCACTAAGCACCATGTAGCCACTCACTCCCACGCCCCCGGTGGGATGGGGGAGAGAATCCAAAGACTGAAAGTGAGAAAACTTGTGGGTTGAGATAAAGACAGTTTAATACGTAAAGCAGAAGCCATGCACGCAAGTAAAGCAAATCAAGGAAGTCATTCACCGCTCCCCATGGCAGGCAGGTGTTCAGCCATCCCCAGAACAGCAGGGGTCCATCATGTGTAATGGCTCCAGGGCAGTGGTCACAGCACTGAGCTTGGCTGAGTTCAAGAAGTGTCTGCACAACGCTCTGTCATCTGCTGTGATTGGCTGGTCCTGTGTGGAGCCAGGGGTTGGACTTGATAGTCCTTATGGGTCCCTTTCAACTTGGGATGTTCTATGATTCTATGGTTACTTGTGAAGACAAATGCCATCACTCTGAATGTGTCCCCTTTCTCCTTCTTCCCCCAGCTTTATATGCTGAATGTGATTTTACATGATATGGAGTATCCCTTCGGTCAGCTGGGGTCAGCTGTCCTGGCTGTGCCCCCTCCCAACTCCCTGTGCACCCCACCTGTTACTGGGGTAGGGTGGAAAGCAGAAAAGGCCTTGGCTCTGTGTCAGCGCTGCCCAACAATAATACAGGGATGTTTTTGTTATCAGTTGTGGTTTCAGCACAAATCCAAAACACAGCCTAATGTACTAGCTACTGTGAAGAAAATTAATTCTATCCCAGCCCAAACCAACACAGTGGGTAAAACCTGGAATTTGTCAGGTTAGAAATTACATTTTCTGATTTTCATCCTGAATTAAAATGGTAAAAATAACAGGGGAAAAAAATTATTTCCGTAGGACAGAAAATTCCATTTCAAATATCTACAGCCTGTAGGGCTGCACAAATGGAGCTGCCTCCCTTTATAGCAGTGTGATAAAAAGGATGTGCATTTAGGTTGGTTTGTTCCAGTTCATATACAAAGACTGTGTGACCTGTAAGAACACTTCTGATATGGGTTAACAGAAGGGAACCAGCCTGGCCAGCGTGTTTGGGATGGTGGTTGTGGAGGGAAGGAAATAGTTTTTATGTGCTGGGCGTACCCAGCATGAAGAAGGTGTTGGGGGATGTGAAAGCAGGGGAGGAAAGAGCAGGATCTCAAGTTTCAGGGCGGCAGGAGCAGGGAGCCTTTGCTATGGGTGTCTATTGCTGTACAACCCAAGAAGCAGCCGAACTAGAAAACAATACTGGAGGGACCAACTCACCCTTCAAGGACAAAATCAAGAAAGGAGTGCTTTTCAAACCTTTTTAATATTTCTTTCTGCCACGTTTCTTATTTAAACCGACACCTTGCTCTAGTTTATTACTTTAGTGTTCTTATAAATGTGTTTTGATATCCTTTGGCACATCTGCTTAAAAAAAAGGAAAAAAGAAAGTGTGAACAGTTGGTGGTTGAGCAGGTGGCCAGGACTACTCTGCTAAACTGCTTTTCCTGAGATGCAGAGTCCTCATCCTCATCACCCCTCTGAGACCTCATAGCAAACCACACCAGCACCAAGTAATAGTGAAGTGACCTCAGCTAAAAAGTTATAATGGTAATGAGGCTCTAAATTTGAACCTTTTATTCCCCAAACCCCGTAAATGAAAGGTTTTCCATATGAAGCTCTGCAGTACATTCAGTCCTTTCCCCTCTACCCCCACCCAGTCTTTCTTCTCACCTCCTTTCACTCTTTCTCGAATACTGCCTATACTGGTGCATGTTCCCATTCCTGCCTGCAGAATGTCCTGTTAAGGCTGCAGTGACGGTGCCCTTTGAAACAACTCCAAGTCCTCTGTCTGAGGTTCTGTGCTCATGCTTTATGGAGCTGTTCATAATGGATTCTTGGAATCCCCAGAGCGAGGATGTGCTCAAGAGTCTGTGTCCCCTTTGAGGAAAATTCCAAATACATGATTGCTCTTGGTAATGATGGTACCAGCATTCTTTCTGTGCCTTTGGAAATGGAGAAAGGAAAAATTCAAATTTTTGAAAGATAGGGCTCTCATATGGAGATGAGCTAATCTATGTAATGCGTCATAGCCTAAAAAGTCTGTACAGATAAAAAAAGAAACTGATAAACATAAAAACCCTCTTAAGTTTGTGCATTTCTATTTCACTGGTGTGGAGGTATAGAGTTTTAAATGAGTATATATGAGAAATCTGTTCAGGTAATTTAGTTTGACAAGGAAAACCATCTCCCTAAACTATGCTTTAGGCTGGATCTCAACATCTGTGATCCTTCCTAGCTCCCTAGTGCTTTTGTAATAGAAGTTTGGGATCACTAGAATTTTATGAGAATTTATAAGACTAATTCTTGTGACTAGCTTCTTGACCATGCAGTAGCCTATACAGGAGCAACAGTGCTAGAACCTTCAGTGTGCAGAGGAGTATCACAGAACTGTACAAACCTGCCTTTGATTTCTACCGGGGTATGACAGAAGTGGGAGGTCTCCCTTTGACAGCAGAGAGGTCAGCAATGTGTTAGGTTTGTTATATTCTTTTCTCTCAGTTACTTAAAATCTATTTCAGCGTGAATAGCACTCAGTACAGCTGTCAGAAATAGAGCATATGCCAGAAGGTTTGAGATAACGGAGCAAACGGGCGAGCGCCGAAGGGCTCACGGTCAAGAGCAGCCTACGGCCATCCCGTTTGGGGTGGACTCTGTTCGCTGACCCTGAGTCGCTTCCTGCCAGAGCAGTAAATGGCCACTGGGAGAATGGTAACCATCCCCAACAAAATGACAGTCAAAATTAGCAGCAGCCATGAACTCTGTGCATTCCAACAAAATAGTATTTTATTCATAAATTTGAATTGAATAATATTGCTTAGATTATTTTTTTTTGTGGAATTTGGTTCTTTTGCTACATTGCCACTCAGCTACAGGAACAGAAAGAAATAATTGTTTGAGAAGTGTCATGAAGGGCTAGGGGGTTTTTATTATCTTTTTTATAGCTGAATGCCTCAGAATGCAAACTGAGTCACCTGCAAAGTTGAAAGTTAAACCTGCCATGCTCTTACTCATGTACCTTTGACACTGATGTACCCAGAAGGGCAGGTCTCTTGTTATCATCCATAACTTTTTCAGATCGTGTATCATTATATTGCTCACCATAACTAAAACCAGACAAAACACAGTCAGCAACAAAATTCAACTGGCTATTATAAAGAAATGAAAGTCAGTTAATGAGCTGTAACATTAAATAAACACAGTTCTGGTCATAAAAAGGTGCAAATAAGAAGTTCATGTGCTTCAGAGCTTTAGTGGGAGAGACTTATTTTCAAAGATAATTTGGTCTTTGCCTAAATACATTTTAAAATACAGCCACAAATTTACCAAAGTTCAGGTTAGTGACAGCTGAAGAACCACTCAGGAAGAGGAGGAATAATTCAGTGGCATTCAGGTTGGATAACTTTACTCAGCTAATGTCAAGGTCATATTCATAACATGGGCTATGGTATTACTCTTGGCTTCTTTGTTTTCTGAAAAAAAGGCTTAAGTTTGGTAGAGAAAGGAAAACACATTATCAGTTCTCTTTATAGCACTAAGTAGCTTCTTGTTTTCTTTTTTGTTCTTAGATGTGGACTATTTTCTGTTTATTGTACGTAAGCAATGGCACCTTATTGTTTCCAGAAGTGAAAGGTAGGAGGAGGAAACTCAGCACCAGTGTCAGGACAGCACAGGCTCCCACCCTGTGACTCAGGATCCTCTTGGCTCAGCATCTCTCTTTACATGTTTGGCTAAGATAAATGTAAAGGCCATTCACCTTTGCAATTTAGCTACCATAGGTGCTTTCAAGCAGGTCCATAAGTATATTTCTGCATGAATATTACCACAGGAAAGTGATTTCCACTAGAAAATATCCTTGTGTGTTTTTTGCTTTTTTTTTTTTTAAATTCTCTCAGGGGCAAGGGAGAGCAAAGAAAATATCGCATGCCCCAGTGACTGACTTTGGAAACCTTCTTCTGTTCCTGCCCTGCACAGTACCTGCATCAGCACTTGGTGTGTCTTCGTAGGTTCACAGGAGACACAGATGCAGCTAAACTTGAATAAACTGATTGGCAAAGGTTAAGATTGAACCAGGCTTGATATTACATCACAGCCAAGAATCTGTTGCTTTTCCTATAGATCAGCTGCTATGAAAATAATTACCTAGGCTTTACAGTGACTGAGAATATTTTTTATTTACAGTTCATAATTTTTCCCTTCCTGTGCTCTTCACCAGCAGTATTTGAATCCCCTATATGCAGCGTTTATCTTGTCGGAGAACCATCATTGCCCGCTGGGATACTATTATTACAGCCTTCCCAACCCCACCTGGCACTTCACGGCTTGAATTCTGCTCATCCAGTCTAACCACAGATTTAAATAGAAAAAGGAGTGTACCGAAATCAAAAGGCACCTTTACAGTTGTGGCTGCCAGTCCATCCCGTAATGTGACAAGCTTTACCAAATCAATTTTTCACAAGGGTGCGAGGGCAGGGCTTTTAATCTCTGATCCACAGATCCTGGAAACCAAACTGACTATGGACCACAAGGTCCACTAAAGCTGGCTGACAGTGGACTTATATTTACTGTACATACCAACCCAGGAAGAATAATTAAGGAGACTCAAATTAAGATAAAAAATGAAGACCACTGGTGCAAGGTAATATTTCAATGTTTGCTTTAGATGTGCTGATCTGACTGGAAATACGCTGCACCTGGAGCCTGTTGTAATACAAAGAAAGTGCAAAAACGTTTCCCATTGCTCAATCTTTCTATAGCTGTTCTGCTCTTCTTTCCCCCAACATTTTCTGAGTAAGACTCCACTGCTCTGTATCACTTTTCCAATGTTCTGTTCCTAAGTATTTGCCTGATGTCATTCTGGACCTGTTTAACTACCGATTCAATCCTTAGTGATGTTTTCAGATCGGTGTTTATTGGTGACGTTAATCTGAAAGTATGCAGCAGCTTGCCAGCCAGTTACCTGGGAATTCCCATCCCTGGGATCATCCCCGGATAGCATATGGCTCCTGGAGAAAGATCAGGTTCATGCCTTCAAGCCCAGGGGCAGCACCATGTGCAGGCAGGTGGGCATGGGGAATAAGGCAAAGCAGCAGTGCTCTCTCCTGAGCTCCCTCCAGCAAGGGGAGCCTGCTCCTCCCCTTGGGAAGCCAAGCACAGGGGCGGGAAAGGTAGCAAAATATGGCTACTAGCCTCCGGCAGAGAATTAGAAAATAAAAGTCAATATCGTAGCTCTCAGAGAATAGTGGAACAAATGTTCCACTGCTTGCAGAGACGGCCACAGAGCTGTTACCTCAGTGTGACGCACAGAAGACTCATATCTTTAATTTGCACCTCATTTGCCTTTCAGAAAACGAGTGGGATACCGTAATTGTTGGTCAGCATGCGTCTAAAGCTTTTGTGCTTCAACAGCCACTGAGCACTGGTTGTTATTACAGCTCGTTATACTTTCATTCCTTCGGAAAGTTTTCACAGACGGATAAATAAGCATTGTAAGAGCGGGGGTCCCTGGACATCTGTAAGGATCTCTTCACAATCTGTGGAGCCAGCCATGTCACAGGGTTTGCTTCTGGAGAATGACGACATTTTCACTTAAGCTGTGCAGAGAATTTTCACTCTTTGTACTTTAGCACTGCTAATTGTTTGCACAGTTAATTAAACTATGGGTAAGGTGTTCTGTTAAATATCCATGTGTAATGCACATATTGACTGTTTCAAGGTGAATACTTTTCTAAATCATGAGCTATTGAATGTTGACTCACTCTGGTCCATTTTCTCTAATTGGCTTGAAGCTTCTCTCGTTGCTTGTTATGATAGAAGGAGCTTTTTTCCCCCACTAAAAACATTACTGTCTCTAAATATGAATATCAATGGGTGTTTTGAGAATCATTGTGCAGGAAAGAGACTCTCCTGAGTACACATTTAGGTTGGCAATTTTCTGGTGTTCACCTTCTCCCTGCGTTAACCAGCCCTTGGGCCTCTGGATGAAAGCCTGGCGGTCTCTTGTGCATCTGTTGGTCATGTTGTAAAAATACAGCAGAGGACTATGTCTCTCTTGGGGTCACAGCACTGCCTCCTTCCAGGACGCTGACTATGTAAGAAAAGGTTTCAGAAAGTTTTTTTCTATGTGAAATGATGACCAAATTATATTTTGTTTGGTAAATGTCTGCAGGCTCTGCAAGAATTCTCACTGTATAACACTATCATGAAGTTTAATAAGTTATCCTGGCTTCATGTGACGTGATAAATGCTCAGTGATTCCTCAGTCATTTGCAAAACTTGTAATTCCATTCAAAGCCACCATTCAAAATATCCTCTGTGTTATAGCAGGCGTTCAGAGGCACTTTGATGAGGAAAACTAACTCTCAGGTGACATTTCCAAACTCATTATAAGTTCAGAAAGAGTTACGTATTTGAAGAAATCAGTCCAATTCTGTAGTTTAGTAAAATCTCTTGATAATCCAGGCTATGGTTTGAGCTACACAACTGAAGCAAAGTCAGGAGAATTTTTAGTCCATACTGGATGTCTGTGTATTTCTGTATGACTCTGTCCATCAGTCAAGAGCAGATGTAGGATCGTACGTGGGACACCCATTTTTAGCTGGAACAATTAGAGACCTCTTTAGCTCAAAGGGATTTTGTCTTGAGTTGTAATAACAGAAGTAGTGAGTTTCAAACCCCAATAGCAATTCAAGAGATATAATTCTCTAAAAAATGGGTTCCACTTTATTTCAATGGCTTTTTTCCCACCAGCATGAAAAAAGTTTGCCTCTGTGAATTTAAATAGCATTTAGAGCATTTAAACCTATCTATTGAACGATAATTGCTGCATTCAAAATTCATGCTGTCTTCATCACACATTAGCAATAAGATGAGAAAGAAAAGAGTATTTGGAAAAGAACAGATACTGCTGGGTACCACTCGACTGAGACGGAAAGGATGGCAGAATCTATTGCTGAGGCGTACTGCACAGGGGAAAGGAAAACACTGTTCGTGGGTTTCCACTGCCTGTTTTTAGTAAGAAACTGAACTGCTCTTAGGAAAGAGATGCTAGAGTTAGAGAGAGAGAAAGAAAAGCAACAGTTTTTATCTCTGACCTTCCTTGTTTGTCCTAGACGTCCAAGTACTGAAAACGACTGTTTGGTGTAACCTGTTGGTCAGAATACCTCTGGAGCAGTTCTCAAATTCCAGAGTTAATTCTTAAAGGCAGAATTGGTAGAATTGCACAGGTAAAAGATAAATCAATCTGCAAAGTGCTCTGCTTGTTAGGCAAAAAATTAAATTCCCTCCAGGCCATGTTGAGAGATGGGAAGAACTCTACAGAGAACGAAAAGCAAATTCTCTTTCTTTGGCTGCTGCAGGAGGGGAAGGTTACACCTTCACTGGCTTCATCTCCATTTTTGCTTCTAACAAAAAATTATCGTTAATGATACAAGCTCCTGTTGTTTTCTAGCCACTTTCAGAAGTGTGTTTGGACTTAGTAATCAAGTAGGGAGGTGTGAAAACGGCTATCAAGAGATAACAGCTAATAAGCAAAGACAAATATCAAAACCTGTAATGTACAATTTCTGACCACAGGGATGAAAAGTTAGGTTCATAGTCTTTGCTTATTAGCTGGTAGCTAGTCCTGCTCATTATTTTCCAGAGTGAATAAGTGTAAAGTTTTATTTTATCTGTCAATGAACTAAACTTTTAATTAACTTTCATATTTGTCTTAAGTTAAGACTAATGACTCTCAAAGGAATTGCCTACGAATCCTTAAACTTTTGAACAAAGGGACAAGAGAAAAAGCACTAAGCTTCCTTTGAAAACCAGCCTTTCTATCTGAGAACAAAATAAAAATATAAGCAACTTGAAACTGGTAAACACAGAGTGTTAATATTCATTATGAAAACAAACTGAAAGAAAATCTAAGTCTTTGTTGACCCCAGAGGACTTTTGTTAGCAATTTCACACAGATTGGCAAATTACACTAATGATTTCAGTATTGGTCTCTAAACTGGAGGGGAATTATTGGTGTTTAAATACAGAGTTTCTCTGAAGTATAACACGTATTGTTTAATGTTACTTGTTTTAGTGCAGACAAATGATTGTTGACAGTGACTTTTACAGAGTATCATCCATTTGTGCGGATTTCTTCTTTTCCTTCTTCCCTATCAACATATCCGGGCGGGTTAGTGGTGTCAGGATGGTTTGCCAGGATCGGGGTGCTCTGGGTAGATGAATACCAGGTGTGACAGGCAGGTGGAGGTGCCAGAAACGACAGTCACAGGATGCATTGTGGTGTTGCCCAAAGGAGGTTTTGCACAAACGTATTTTTATTCCAGCTGTAATAAGTATACTAGTACTGTAGGAATAATTTTGGCAGATGTCAATGCATAAATATTGAGTGAAAGAGAGAGGCACAATGAGGAATCAGAGGCGCAAAATTTTACGAAGGTGTAAGATGCCGTCATAAATCCTACAAGTCTGGGGACAGTCTGGGTGAAATGCGAAAATTCTCTTTGAAGGGTGAGCTAACACCATTCTGTTCCAGCTGCTCATGAGAGATCCTTGCTTTAGTATGTATCCTCATGATGGTGGTGTGTTAACTGACACAGCATCAAAAAGATGATGCAGAAGAAAGCAAGGAACATGGCCTTGTGCTGTGTATTTGACAAAACTTGGCTGCAGCTAATTATTTTTTTAAGTCTAGTACTGGGTTTTTTTTCCTTCTTTCCTCTGATAGCATGCGTGCTTTCCCGCTCCGTTATTGACTTTGTCGCAAGCAGTCCTCTGAGCGGAATTGATTTGTGATACACTTTGCAGCCATCCAGACAGCTCCCAGTGAAGTGACAAAGAAGTTCTGCTTCTGCACCCACCTAATCAATGAAACGCAAAGAAAGACTAGACAAAACAGAACCCCCGCGTGGAGCTCTGGGGTGCCAAGCATCAAGCACAGTTCACAGAATCCAGAGCAGTGACATGCAGCGGTTTTAGTTATCATATCAGTATAATACACCGGTTTTGTAGTTCCACGGTAAGACTCTTTCTTTTAAAGAACAAACAGAGTAAAAGAAAAGCATATATATATAACCACAGATCAATGCGTGGAAATGGATTCCAAGTTTAGCAAGCCAGCGCATGTTAGTACACCAGAATAAGCAATAGGTTTTACAACATATCTTTTACAACAAAATACATTGTAAAGCTGAAAATACTAAAGATATTTTTAAAATTAACCCAGAAAGGCTTTATCTTGCAAAGGGACTGAACAGTGTCATTCTGATGCCAGAGTTTTCTGAAATATGTATTTAACTGAAGTGTGAATCAACATTCCAGGCCTTGGGACAAACCACATAATTAGCATTCAATATCATTGAATGTTTTTGTTGGACTGAATGTCCTCTTGTGGCAGACTCAAGCCACATGAGAAACTGAGAGGAGTTTGCTAGGTCCTTGTCACCCAAGTATCTGTGTGAGGATGATATAGAGGCATCAATTTACTTTAGAAGTGTTGTCTTTATTTACCAGAGAGAGATGCACATCAGGATCTAAAATGAAGAACAGTGAAGGCAGCAGAAGCACTTGCAAGGATAGCTCTGCAGTCTGTCAGTCCACAGAAAAATTTTTGGAAAATATTGCACCCACGCACAATTTAAAGCTCCGCAAGACTTCCCAAAATTTAACCTCCAATTGACACGCTGGGAGAGGCAGACACACTGCTTTCTGTGCTCCTGCAGAAATGTAGAAACTTGTCCTGTGTGCTCTGATGGGGTTTTTTACCATAATTCAGCTGAGCTGCTAACCTTGAATTCCCTTTGCCTGTGCAATGTGGGACCATCTTGTTGTAAGGTCAGTGTATATGTAGTTTACAGAGCAAATGACTGTGTGAGGTGAAAGCATGAGAGAATTAGGTTCTAAGACAGCATGGCATAAATCTTGCTTTATAGGACAGGATACTCTGGGTCGCTAGAATTATCTTGTTATAAAGCCAATGAGATAGAAAAGCAAATAGTGACTCAGTTTTGAGGTGCTCCAGTCCCTTGAACAGGTGAAAGAAAATTCTCTAAAATCTGTCAGCCAAAATGCATTTGTCTGTGCACAGAAGTGTATCCCGACATGTGTTTCCCCCCCCCCACATTTAATGTGTGCGGAGGCATTTGTTGTTCTACCGTGTCACTGGGGGAATGGCTCTGGTGCAATGCACCCCGTTCCTCCTTCCACTCTAATGAGATTCTGCTTTGTGACAGACCTTGTCAGAGGCTAATTATAACAAATGTTTGGAAATACTTGCTCCAGAATAACCTTTGGCTCGAAGATGGATCACTTGCGTGAGGCAGGTCCCCTCGCAGAGCCCAGGAGATCAAGTTCTGCTTCAGAACAATGTCTAAAATTCAATAATGGCACTGTGTACTCAGCTGACCAAGTTTGGCAGTTTCTGATTGATTTCTTTTCCTCTTCAAACCTTGCCTGTCACGATTGCCTAATTAAAAGTGCAGTAATCTGATATAATCTGTTTCCCAGTTGGTGCAGCAGTTGGCTATCTAACAGAAATAATTGATTTGTAAACTGCCAAACCTCAGACATTTGGACTTGCATTGTCTCCTCTAAACTATGTCTAACAGGCAAAATTTGTCTCCTGATACATCAAATGACCCACACAACAAAATTAATTCAGCCTTCACTACTATGGAAAATCAATAGAATAGAAATAGATAAATTTTAAAATGTAATAAAAGTACGAGGAAAAGCAGATAAACATGGATATAGTCTGTCTGTGCAAAGCCAGCGGTGTGTCACCATTTGGCTCTGCTCCGTTGTTCCACTGCTGTTATTAAAGAAGTGATAGCTACCTTGTCACTTCACATGAGATTGTCCTTACAGTTCAACTCCTACCTAGTTTTTTTTCTTTTTCAAATATAGGCTGAACCCCTGAGTACATGTGTGGCTTCCAGTGGAAGCTGATCATTTTAATAAATTCTTTCAGTCAAGGAACAATAACCATTTCCGTTAATTTTTTTCTTACGTTAGAGATACTTGCTTAGTATTAAGGATAGTATATCATTCCTTAAGTATCTTTAATGTACAATACCCCCTTATTGTAAGGGACAAACAGAAATCTGAGTTAGGAGGGGTGAAAGCATCTCTCAAAAAGGACAGCAACAGTAGTGGCCCAGGTACTGAAATCATTGTTACAACAAAAAATCTTTCAGCAGAGGTGTCTGCTGCCATGTGAAGTTTGGTCCTTCATTTTCCAATCTGGCAATGAGGATGAGCATCTGCTTTCCTCTAAGTTTATAAATGAAGTAAAAGAAAATCAAGCATGGAAGTCTCTCATGGATCAGGCTATCACAGTTCTTGGAAAGCCATCTGCTCGTACAATCCTCTTCAAACACATCTGAAAGCAGTCAGTTTTTGAGTATAAAGCTGGGGATTGCACCTCAGAAAGGAAATGCAATAGAAAACCTGTTGCTGTATCTAAAATAGAAATATGTGTGTAATAAATCTCTTTCTTTGGGGGTTTTGCCCTTCTTTGTTCACTGCAAAATATTTTCTTTTACATCTTTAGGCTCACCCATAAATCAACATTTAAAAATTAACTTGAAGTGAAAAGGAAAGTATTCCTCTGCTAGGAGACCACAAACCCTGCCACCACGGCAGCCCCAACCGGGCGTTTTTAAAGCAGAGTGTGCAGCACCTTGGGGCAGAGCTTCCACGCGGCAGCTTCAAACTCTGCTTCGCAATGGCCTAACCCAAACTAGCTTATCTTTCTCCTTGCAACTCTCGTACCAGGAGGATTAGATCACGCCAGGTTGCACCACTGGCTTCTGTGTCTGAGTAAATAGCAATTCTCGTAGAGTGTGTTTGCTCTCTCTCGATTCCTGCCAGAAGTAAACAGTTCACTAATCTGTGCTACTCGAGGCCCCCAGCTTCTTTCTCTCCCCGTACAAACGCACGCAAATGCTCACATACAAATGCATAAATACGTATGTTTGGGCTGAATATTTACACACATTGTACGTGTGTGTAAATATATATATATAACATGTAGAGATACTATGTGTGTAAGTATTCAAACTAAACATTTATATATTTGCATGCAAGTATATATATACAGTAAGTATATCTATTTCTGTACATTACATAGATATGCATGTAATGTGTGCGCAGACATACACACCCTGAATTCCAGCCATATTGCTATTTAAAACTCTGGGGCCTTTGCACAGCGGTTGGGGTTTTGCCGGCTTGTATCCCATACTCTTGTTTTCTGTGAGTATTCTCTACTTTTGTGTATGATAGCAGTTAAAGCTCTATAAGCGTAAATTTAAGTCATTAACCATTACAAGTTAAACAGTTCGCCTCCTAAGGGATTTGAATCTAAGAGATCCACAGCATTAAAAGATTCAACTCTTATCTAGTAGACTTGAATGTCCAACTTGTTGTTTAAGTGCAATAAAACGTGGGTAACTGAAAGCTATGAATGGCTTTGAGATGTTCAGAACTTAGAGTATACATTTAATTAGATATATATTTTGTACTCTATGCAAGTTATATACAAACATTTCAGGCTTGTAAAACTTTAAGAAATCTTGGCTAGATTTCCCCAAAACATGTCCTCTCTCCCCAAATACCTGCATAGTCTCAAGTCCCATGTTTAATCAATGGCAAAACCTTGTTTTCCCTTTTTTGCAGCCAGGCATCTACTTCAGATACAGATTTCATTTGACTACTTTTGTCCTTTTATGATTTTCCAGCAAATCAATATTTTCCAGCTTTAGGGATCTCAGAGCTCCGACACCACCCTTGTTTTTCCAGGCTCCCAGTCCCTAACCCTAGGTTGGGAAGTTCAGATGAACCTCAGGGAGGTTTCAGGGCAGAGCTAGTGGCTTGACTCTGGTGTAGGACTCCCGGAGAGCTACAGCAGATCCCCAGGGCTCATGGGGATCACGTCCTCTTAGGCACCCCACCACCCACCCTGGCTTTCAGGTCTGGGAAGATACTGGAGAAGCCCAAAGGAAGGTCTCAAAAAGCCACTGTAGCTTGAGATGGAGGGCATGTGGCAGGGCTGGTCGGGCAGCCGTAGCAGGAGCTTGTCGGCAAAACAAGAGGGATGAGGAATCAGGGCAGGAACCTACCCAAACCAGATGAGATTAGATGAATCTTTGTAAAATCCAGCATGTTTCCAACAAAACTATGAATGAGCCTAAAAACATTCCCAACTGAAAAAATACTAAACTGATTTATTATTTTTTTTAAATCCTTAGTCCATGAAACTTAAAACAAGAACATAGGAATGTGCAGCGATGCACGGGAAGAGCAAGCTTTCAGGAGTGATTTGGATTTGGAGAGCTTTAATGCACAGAGTTCTGGAGGTACTCCAAGCATACAGATGTATGCATGTAGCAGTGTATGAGAGTAGGCCATCAAAGCTCAGTCAAGATAACAGACAGTCTCATCAATACAGTAATTTGCTCATTTTTATATGTAGTCTGTAATGGTTTTATATGACATACAAAAGTGGAAATTTTTTGGTTAAGGAATACTGAAATGGCAACACTAATACTAAAAAACCTTGTTCTCAGCTTTCTCTCTGTTCTATATTTCTGAGTAGAGGTATATTATCCTCTGGGCCAAATAAATTAGCCCTTTACCCCACCCTGAGAGATGTGTAATGGACAATTTTTCCATGATATCCCATAGCCAAAAAGAATAAAATAAAATTGGTATTTCTGTGTATGCAACTTTGCAATAAAGTATCAAACTCCGAATAATGTTTTAATAAAAATAAAAATATAGTTACCTCTAAAATAAAAATGCATAAACGATCGCTAATTGTCATATGTCCTTCTCATTGTAGATGAGGAAGACAGCATTATATCCAGCATAGCCTAAATTATGTTCCTGAATCAAGCCAAATGACATTGAGGAATTAATTACTGAGGCATTCAAAGTGACTACACAAAGATTTCCTGAAGGACTAGTATGGATTAATCATGACATCTCAAGGTGTTACCCTTAATAGGATTTCCAAAGATTTGATCTATGAGTAAATTTTGAGCTCATGAATATCACGTGAATCTGAATGTATTTTCCCATCCTAGCTGTAACTGCAGAGACTCACCTAATTTTTACATTGTTAGTACATTAGTATCTGCTGGTAATTTTAAAGACCTACCATTTATTCAATAAACAGTGAAGTTTTTCACCCTGAAAGCTAAAATTATGCTAGCTGGAGATTTCTATATAGATATAAGCCATACACAGGACATCATATTTTTCTGAGAGAAAGAAGGGAATTGTTTGAAGATTTACAGCTCAGTAAGTAAGCCTCCCTAACGCTGGCTGTCGGGTTATTTGTTATGCAGCTGCATAACTACTTCATCAATACAGTGTGCATAAATAATCAGTGGTGTGTGTAATCTATGGGACTTAATTGAGCCCTGTGATAGAAATGAAAAAAAGAGATTTTCAAAACTTCATTGTGGCTTCCTTTTGAGGAGGAAGAGTACTCTAGTATGTAATAAAAATATTTTTTCACATACAGGCATTACTGTGAAATGGGCTATTTTAAAGAGAAACTTGAAGAGTATTAAGAAAGATTTTCACTCATCAAAAATATTGTGATTGGCTTAAAATCCATTACTAATGCAAAAAAAATATAAAATGAAAAATATTCACAAATCTAAATTAATATTTTTAGAAAAAATCAAGGTGGAAAGAATACGCCTGAGGTTTTGTTCACTTTTTGGATTGCTTTTAGAAGTAATTAAATTTTCACAAATTATTTTTACATCTTGTCATCACTTGCACATATATGCAATACTATTTGAACATGATTTATAGATTTAACGGGGATAATTATATTTTTACTGAGACAAAACCCTCCGTCTTGCAAACACACATTTATTTTCCGAGCATATAAAATACTCCTGTCTTCATAAATCAAAGCCTATCAAAATGAACATTAATTTTAATTCAGTTGCAACATGGTTTCAGTTTTGTGGTGTGGTTTGGTTTTTTTTATCCCAATTTATAATTTTGTAGCTCACGGTAAATGGACATGGCGGCGGCTGCTGCTGTGTCATAGACAAACAACTGCAGATCAGCTCTTTCTCTCCCCTAAACCGCTGATGTGCCACATTGCTGCAGGCGTGTTTCAATACCTAATATCACACTAAACTTCTCTGAATTACTGATTCCTTGGTCTGGCAGCCAAACTGATGCATAATATTCATCAGCGTGAGGCAGGATGAGTTTCCATTTTTAGGGTTCAGCTCTTCCCATAAGCACAGGTGCCAGAGTATTTTAAAAAGGCTGTTACGCACGTTCTAAGCAGATCATCAAAATATATGTCTGACCTGTGAGGGTATGTAAATATAAAATGCCTGCTGGTTTAAATATGAGATATGGCCTATGCATCTTGGTTACTATGATCCTCAGACTAACAGTTAATCCTCAATTAATCCTCAGATTTACTTAAATCTATCACCTTTACTAACTGTGACCAGGACTTTAAATTGAAGATGTTCATCCCTGGTTTTACTCCTAGAGATGAGCATTAGACATCAGGAAGAAAATGATTGCGAAAGCACATTCTTAGTTTATGGAGTCTGAAACAAGCTTGGCTTTTTTGTGAGGGATATCAGCTGGCAGTTTTGGAGCCACAATCATGAAATCCATCCGACACTCGGTTGCTGCAAATTAATAGAGTTTCACTGAAGATGACACAGGGAAGACACTTTGTAATATTTGAGGGTCTGGTAACAAATGTTTGCATTTGGATAAGACAAATTAAGGAGATAAATATTTGCATATTTATGTACGTGTGTACAAGAAGACAAAGACAGATCAAAACAGATTATAAAAACAAATATACATTCACACTTACATAAAATAGCTAAAAGCCAGTGTTTCAACTTTTCCTCTTTTCTGATTCATACTTTCAACACCAAGAGTGTACCCTCTATAAAAGTAACCAAACCCAAATGTAATTGCAAAATGTTCACTCATTAAGCCATTACTTTAAAATCTATCAGTAAGCTCCCTAAAAGAGCAATTTTGAATCATGTTGGTTTGGTTTCTGTTTCACTGGGTAGTGTGGAAAAACTCTCACAGCAAATGGACATTACCCTTTTAGAAAACACACTGTATAATAATGAATGCTTGCATACTCCGCAATCCAATACAGTGATCACGTATCCCTTCTTCAGAAAACGTGTAAAAATGAGCTGACAAGTACAGCGGAAGAAAAACTATCAAAGTGTCACTCTACAACTAAACCAAAACCACCTCTTGCCTCCACAAACATTTGGAACGGGGTGAGGATAAAAGACAAGTAACCTCTGCGCAGGGCGGAACGCTCTGCCCCACTGACAAGGATTCCCCCCCTGCTTTCTTACAGCAGCCTTGAAGGCATCGCTAGCATTTCCCTGAGTTTGCCAGCACAGAGGTAGTGTGTATCTATGGGCACACAGGTGCTTTTCCTGATCCTCTCAGGGTGATATGATGTCCCACTGTCCATCATCACCAAACAGCTGGAAACTGGCTCCCCCCTTGCACCATCAGCGTCCTTGGCTGGCCATCATATCATCAGTCTGCTTCCTTTCAATTACTTTTATTATACTTCAAGCTATGATGTTGATCAAATCCATAAGGAAATGGGTGCTGCATGTTCCTGCAGTTTGTCCCACTCGCTCTGGTCCAGAGCTGATCAGACCCAGCAGGGACAGGCTCTGTGATCCAGCCTTTCACAAAGAAAAGGCGCACTGAGGCCCCTGGGTTACATTAAGCATCATGATGCACAGATTAATATTCAATGGAGCCAGCACCCTTCCCTGAATCCTGTGATCTCTAGTCTGCTAACACATACATATTAAGTTGTGAGAAAAAACATTCTCCCATAGTTTGCCCTCATTATTTTTTTAATTACACAGTTTTGCAAAGGTGTTGAAAAGGTGCTAATCTGAGCAATTATTTTTTATTGTGGACTCTTGTCAAACCAAGCACAGAGAAGGAAAGCATTAGCCAGTTCTTCCCTGTTCTTTTACTTCTTCCTTCTTAAAAACCTTTGCTTTAAGTACTAGGAGTGCAGGCTATTTTTTTATTTACTATAATTTGAATTTTTGTGTGTGTTGCATTTTAGGAGGTTAATTCTACGTAATACTTATCAGGGTCGTTCCAATAATCTCGGGTTTCAGCGAATAGGAGATATCAGGCCCAGATGTGGTCAGTGCATGAGGTCTGGTGATGGACTCTGTCCTTTAGATTCTGCTGTGGTGGTTATGGTATACGAAAGGCATAAGATATGATATACATATATAAAGAAAAAAATAACCAGAAGGCTCTTACCTACAAAATCAAGAAACAACACAAGGACTCAAGAAAAGACACGAGAAGGCACATGCTGGTCAGGGGGTGGCTGTGCTTTGAACTCTGGAATAGCGCAGCAGCTGTGCAACCCCTGTGCAGGCATCTCCCTGTCTCCTCAGTGTCAAAACTCTCTTCAGGAGCCCTTAGGGTGGGTAGGAGATTTGCCAACAGTGAGCTGTTGTAGGTAGGGTGTACATTGTGGCTGAGGACCCTGTGGGACTTGTTTCTCTCCCACAAAAGCACAGGAGCTTTGGTGCAACCCAGGCACGTTTTGCTTGTGCCTGAAGCATGCCAGGCTTTTTTTTAACCTCTTCCTACAGCATACCTGAAGGTTTGCGGGCTGTATTTCTGAGCCTAGCGGTGTGCTTAAGGGCAGGGGTTAACCTGCAGCTGGCCTGGGATGGCAATAAGGGCACCTGGGTGGGGGGAGCCCCTCCTCTGAGGTGCAGGGTGCTCAGCCGGCCTGCTCCTGCTCGGGACACAGGTAGGACTCAGCTTCTGAAAGAAAGAAATCGCTGGAAGTTTGGGGAGAAATGCTGAGGGGACTTTATCAGTCCTAGTGCAAGTGTGAGAGGATGAGGCAGGATGCTTCTCCTTAGGTAGGTGGATGGCATTGGTGATTGGCAGACAGTCTAAACCACAGATTAACGTACCTAATGTTGCTTCTTAATAGTATCTCAAGAGTTGTAGGAGAAGGTCTGGAGATGCAGGGAGTTAGGTGCTCGTGTAGGATCTGTGGTCCGTCTTTTGCAGCAATGGGGAGGACCTTGAGCTTGGACTGTTGGTTTGTTTTCCTGGCTGAGTGAACTGAACTTGAACAGATAATGCAAACTGCAGGTTTAGGCTTGCCTTCCATGTCGAAAGAGAAAGCTAGTCATCTTGTTACTAACTAATCTTTTTGGTTAATTGTCGAAGTGCTTTTTACTTCATTTAACGCAACCAGCTTGCAAAACTCTGTTCGTTTGTGCTCTTTGTGAGTTTGTGATGGCAAAACTGGTAAAATTACACAGCTCGAGACTTCAATGAATGGGAATAATCGGGGGGATTGATTATGTCTCAAGAATTTGTGTGGTTAGCGCTTTATTGACTCCTCTGCTTTTGAGAATTGGTCATCGATGAAAGGTTAGCATGGGGGTAAGCTCAGTAACTGTCACCAGGCAATTAATTTCACCTGGGAAAAAAGCAAACAATGAACTGTTTTAATTAAGATACTGTATTTGAAAGCAGATTTATTGATGGTTTGTCTCAACTATGTATTTCATCACCTAAATCCTGCTGATAAGCCGTGCTTAGTTGATTCTGAAAGAGATCTATCAGCTGAGTGTGATTATGGTAGGTGACAAACTTATGTGCTTTCCTTTGGTCGCTGCTGCAGTGAACATCTAGAGTCTTCTGTCACTTGAGTAAGTAGATGTTGAAAGGAAGTATCTTGAGTATGGCCAGCTTTTTAAAATTTTGCAGTGTAAACTTGGCACTCAAGCATGCAAAGTACCCAAGCATTG
Organism: Psophia crepitans; assembly: GCA_013399095.1. Taxonomy (NCBI): domain Eukaryota; kingdom Metazoa; phylum Chordata; class Aves; order Gruiformes; family Psophiidae; genus Psophia; species Psophia crepitans. Next base: position 766,390 of record VWZZ01006854.1, on the reverse strand, counting down.
CTGTTCATTCTGTCCTCTCTAGCTTGGTGAGGTCTAAAGCTTGAAATCTTCTGTGCACCCCGCACTGCTACTTGATAATCTGCAGCAGGATTTAAGTGCGTTAACGTTGCTTCAGCTGTTGCATGTATTTGTAGGAAAAACTGGCTTAATTCATATCTTTATATCTGAGCAGGATGCCCCTAGAGTGGTTCTTCCCAAAACAGAGTTTAAAGAGAGAGCTCTAAAACTCAGAAAACTTTCCAGTTCTGGGGTGCAGTGATATTTTTACTGAACGTTTTTTTTTCTCTCTCTCTTCCAACACCGTAATAAAAATGGCAATTTGTATTGATGAGCTACCCTGGGTTGACGAGGACTGGGTTGGGGAGCAGTTAGCCAAGCTAGACATCCGCAAGTCCATGGGGCCTGATGGGATGCACCCGTGAGTGCTGAGGGAGCTGGCGGAGGTCATTGCCAGGCCGCTCTCCATCATCTTTAGCAAGTCATGGGAGACAGGAGAGGTGCCTGAGGACTGGAGGAAGGCTAATGTCACTCCAGTCTACAAAAAGGCCAAGAAGGAGGACCCGGGTAACTACAGACCGGTCAGCCTCACCTCCATCCCAGGAAAGGTGATGGAACAACTTGTCCTTGGCACTGTCTCCAGGCACATCAAGGACAAGAAGGTTATTGGGAACAGTCAGCATGGTTTTACCAAGGGAAAGTCATGCTTGACCAACCTGATAGCCTTCTATGAGGATGTAACCAGGTGGATGGATGATGGAAGGGCGGTAGATGTGGTCTATCTTGACCTCAGCAAGGCATTTGACACCGTCTCCCACGGCATCCTTGTGGGCAAGCTGAGGAGGTGTGGCCTGGATGATCAGGTAGTGAGGTGGATTGTGCGCTGGCTGGAGGGCAGAAGTCAGAGGGTTGTGGTCAATGGGGCCGAATCTAGTTGGAGGCCTGTGACTAGTGGAGTCCCTCAGGGGTCGGTGCTGGGTCCGGTACTATTCAATATCTTCATCAGCGACCTTGATGAGGGAACGGAGTGTACCCTCAGCAAGTTTGCTGATGACACTAAACTGGGAGGAGTGGCTGACACACCAGAGGGATGTGCTGCCATTCAGCGGGACCTAGATAGGCTGGAGAGCTGGGCGGGGAGGAACCTGATGAGATTCAACAAGGACAAGTGTAGGGTCTTGCACCTGGGAAAGAAGAATCCCATGTGCCAGTACAGGTTGGGGACTGACCTGCTGGAGAGCAGTGTAGGGGAAAGGGACCTGGGGGTCCTGGTGGACGGGGGGATGACCATGAGCCAGCAATGTGCCCTGGTGGCCAGGAAGGCCAATGGCATCCTGGGGTGCATTAGAAGGGCTGTGGTCAGTAGGTCGAGGGAGGTCCTCCTCCCCCTCTATTCTGCATTGGTGAGGCCGCATCTGGAGTATTGCGTCCAGTTCTGGGCCCCTCAGCTCAAGAAGGACAGGGAACTGCTAGAGAGAGTCCAGCGCAGAGCCACGAAGATGATCAAGGGAGTGGAACATCTCCCTTATGAGGAAAGGCTGAGGGAGCTGGGTCTCTTTAGCTTGGAGAAGAAGAGGCTGAGGGGTGACCTCATTAATGTTTATAAATATGTTAAGGGTGAGTGTCGGGAAGATGGAGCCAGGCTCTTCTCGGCCTCACTAAGCGATAGGACAAGGGGCAATGGGTGCAAATTGGAGCATAGGAGGTTCCGGGTTAACGTATGGAAAAACTTTTTCACCGTGAGGGTGACAGAGCACTGGGACAGGCTGCCCAGAGAGGTTGTGGAGTCTCCTTCTCTGGAGACATTCAAAACCCGACTGGACGTGTTCCTGAGTGATGTGCTCTAGGTGACCCTGCCTTGGCAGGGGGGGTTGGACTAGATGATCTTTCGAGTTCCTTCCAAACCTTGTGATTCTGTGGATTTGTACAGTTTTGGGGCATAGTGCAAGTGACGCTTGCCCTTAGCCTGGGGACCGAGGAGATTCTAGCTATGCTGCATGTGTCCAGTGAAACTGCACACTCGGTGTTCTGAATAGCGTGTCTCTGAATAACGTGAGGGCTTTTCCCTTCGACACAGTACAAATGCCTGTTTGTTCTGTGAGCCGAGAGTCAATATGACTTCGGCGCTTAGCCCTGTCCTTTGCTGTAGGAATGCGTTTCCAGGGAAGTGTTTCCGTTCAATCCATTCGATACATCTGCTGCTTTTGTCAGATACCCAACATGTGAATGTCTTGTTGGATGCACGAAGGTATCAGCTTGCTGTTTCCAATAAAATCTGAATTAGTTATTCCTGACTCATGCTGAAGGTGCCATTTGCTTGGTTTCTCAACAACGTGGTATATTTTTCAGTTTAGGAAACCTTAATTTCTTGTTGCACCTTCAATAGAAATTGCATGGAAACAGATCTTATTCTGTAAAAAGCATACCTGGAAAAAAAAAATTTGAGTTGTTAGAATCTCTGCTAAAATAAAATGGTGTTAATAAAGAAGAACTTTCTGGTAGCTCTGGGATAATGTAACCTTGTGGAGGTGGAGGGCAGAAGAGGTAAGAATGAACTGTAAAATTCTTGTTTTGATGCATTATAGTGATTCTAGGTCAAACCAGTGTGATTTGGGTTATTTCTAATAGCAACACCAATGACACTTTTCCTTCACTTTTTACACTTCTGAAACCTATAGTACTAAACCACATTCTTTTGCATATATCTGTGAAAATTAAACTAAGCCTAGCATATATATCGAATATCAGTGTCTCATGGTGGTTCTCAGCTTGGTGTGTAAAGGGGAAGAATTCAGCCAAAGAATAAGTTGTTCCAAATAAAAACTGTTGTTGTTGTTTTTAAAATCTATGGTGAGTAATTCTGGCTATGATACGTTTGGGGTTTTTTTTGGGGTGGGGTGTTTTGGGTTTTTTTTTTTGTTAAATTGCCTACCCGGTGAGGAATGTCCTATTCCCTTTTCTGCTTTTTTTTTCTAAGGGAAAGAAACGTTTTTTCTCCTTTCAAAGTTATCATTCTGAATTATGACTGTCTTCTGTTTACATTTCTCTCTCTCCTCCCCTCCCTCCTTCCTAAGCAGGGTGAATACCTTCATTTCAGTCTTCACTCTTAGTAATACGTACTCATCCTCAGTGAGAATACTTCATTGCTTGTTTAATTTTATTCTTGTACCAAGATCTGCTGCTGGAATATTCTAAAATAGCCTTTCCCCAACTTCTGCTTTAATCGGCTTTTCTTCACAATGGAACATTTAGCAACATCAAGCAAGAGTTTCAGGCATGCTTTCATACTAAAAATCCCTATTCTGGACTACTAATTACTAATTTTAATGTCTCATTTGTTTTTTATGATGTTTAATCTAGTTATGCATTTCCTGAACGTTTTAAGAATTGGAAAAAATTGTTTTATACAGCTACGACTTAAAAATAATTGTATTTATGTATTTGGGTCCTTTTGGGAGATTGAGGTGAAAAGATTTCCCAGAAATCTTACCCATGGGCCAAACAGTAAAATTATTACACTTCTTAGCACTGAGATCCATCTAAATGTATATTTTAAATTGAAATGTAAACATTCTTAGCGTGACTTATGCATATTCAGTTATGACTGGAAGAAAATGGAAAAAATATAAACATAAGGAAGCAACTTTATTACTATAAAATGAAAACACTTGGTGAAAAGGAAAGTAAATATACACCTCAAACCTGACTTCCACTGTTCAGGCTGCTTCCTTCATCTCATTTAATTTCATTGTAGTCATGATTTCTTAGTGCAAAGCCCAGGTGGACTCAAATGTAGACTCTTTGTGGAATTACCACCTAACACCTACCTCTGCGCAGACATGAAATAAACAAAATACCTCTGCTCTGTGTGTATATTGCTGTGCTGCACACCAGGTCAATGATCCTGCTTTTGGGACAACAGCCCTGCCATGGGCAGAGACATCCTCCGCTAGATCAGGGTGCCCAAAGCCCCATCCAACCTGGCCTTGAACACTGCCAGGGATGGGGCCTCCACAGCTGCTCTGGGCAACTTGTTCCAGTTCCTCACCACTCTCATAGGGTGGAAGAATTTCTTCCTAAGATCTAATTGAAATCTCCCCTCCTTCAGCTTAAAGCCATTTCCCCCGTGTCCTATCACTCCATGCCCTTGTAAACAGCCCCTCTCTAGCTTTCTTGTAGGCCCCTTTAGGTACTGGAAGGCTGCTCTAAGGTCTCCCTGGAGCCTTCTCTTCTCCAAGCTGAACCACCCCACCTCTCAGCCTGTCTCCATAGGAGAGGTGCTCCAGCCTTCTGGTCATCTTCATGGCCTCCTCTAGACTCAGTCCAGCAGCATCATGTTTGTCTTGTATTGGGCACCCCAGAGCTGGAGACAGTACTCCAGGTGGGGTCTCACGAAAGCAGAGTAGAGAGTGAGAGTCACCTCCCTTGACCTGCTGGTCACACTGATGCAGGNGAGGTGCTCCAGCCTTCTGGTCATCTTCATGGCCTCCTCTAGACTCAGTCCAGCAGCATCATGTTTGTCTTGTATTGGGCACCCCAGAGCTGGACACAGTACTCCAGGTGGGGTCTCACGAAAGCAGAGTAGAGAGTGAGAGTCACCTCCCTTGACCTGCTGGTCACACTGATGCAGGCCGGGATATGGTTGGCTTTCTGGGCTACTATTGCAAATTGCTGGGTCATATTTTACTTCTCGTTCACCGACATCCCCAAGTGCAGGACCCTGTACCTGGTTGGGCTACATGCAAGACCAGGATGTTTTCCAAGCAACATACTGTGGTTCTGAGCCAGTTCCATCCATCAGGGGCTGGTGGTAGCTGTGGTCAGCAAAGAGTGTGTGGACAGTCCTGAGCCCTGATTCAGGAGAGGAGTAATACTGTTACACCCCCCAGCTTATCTCTATGTTTCTGTTTGACTGTGTATGTAAATTCCCAGTGCTGAGATGCTCGGCTTGAGCCAGCTATCTGGATTTTTGCTGAAATTTAGAGGAAGGAGTAGGAAGGTTCTAGGTAGAGATGTATATGGAGGAAGGAGGGAAGAGAATAAAGGTAGATGCAGCTAATAATTTTCCTTTAGAAAGGCTTCATTTGGTCTCTGAATGTGACCTAATCTCACTATTGATAGCATTTCTTCTGGTTATTCAAAAATTGATGAGAAAGGCATTATCAGTAGTGCTGTGGACAGGAAGGAGAAGAATCACAGTCTTGATCAAAAGCCAATTTTAACATTGTAAAGCAAAATGCTATGACTAAAGCAAACTTTGAGGATTAAATTTATATAATTATGGAATGTAACAATGCAGAACAGAGTCATTTCTTTAGCTGCTGACTTCATTGTCTGAGTCTTTGTCATATACCAAAGTTCTTTTTTGCACCTAGCAAAGAACTATTCGTGGCAGACAGGGAACAAATTGGTGCTTTCACAAGCTTGAAACTTTCAGTCATTATGGGAAGAAAGTTCTTTCTACAAGAACATGCAAAATTGCTAAATGTACTTATGTGTGAGTGAGATACGTAGTACTTTTCATTAGATAAATTAGGATTATATTGGAGGTTAATTTTGGCTGAACCTTTGATGTATAATAATTCAAACTGGTGAAAGCAGCTCTTCAGTCCTGGAGTGCTTATCTCTTGGTGTCATTATTTCAAACCTGAATGAGTGTCCATCATAATGATTTTCTAAATTGCCACTGTTATTTCAGAAACATACTTCTAGAGAGTTAAGCGTACCAGTAATTGTTTAAATATAATAACTAATAATATCTTAAATGTGCCATAGAAAAACAGTATAATTATGAGCTACATGAAAAAAATTTTACGTTAAATTTTCTGCTGTTTTTCCTCTTTTGTTTGGAGAAGAGAAAAAGAACAACTGGAATGCTTTAATATGCTGCAAAGTTTTAATCCTTTCAAAACATTAATGATCAGAACCATTCCAGAATAAATTTGTTAACTTTTTAAGGAAATTTTAGTTGTGGTTCGGGTTTGTCACTTCAAGGTGGAGCTTTTCAGTGGGTTTTAGCCTGTGAGTGATTGTGCATTTCTCTTTATTTACAATGGAAAAGGCACCAGAATGAGCAACAACTTTTTTGATTTATCTTTTTTTTTTTTTTTTTCTTCTTCCTGGTCAATGCCCATGAAGATGCATGCAAGCTCTTTCTGAGCAAAGCTGCTTGTTTGCAGTGTGTTTTAGTCTAAGAAATCTTGTATGAGCTAAGAATTAGTAAACTACCTTTTCTTTGTTCAGAGAAATAAAAGACAAAATTGGCAGCAGTTGGCACTGTTAATTTCTCAAGTGTTTGAGTTGGTATTGGGTTTTTATACCACAAGATTAGAAATTAAATGCAACATTTTTCTGAAAAGTGAACATGTGGCATCTTCAGTATCTGGCCTTATTTTAGACACTGTATCTTAATGTGAGGGGTGGAATACTTTGAGTGCAAATGGTTTTGTAAGGTGATTAGTTGCATTTTATCTTCCTGGTCAAAAAACAACTTGGTGGCATGATGACGGAATGCAAGCTCCTACCATGCAGAAAATAGACGTTGTTTTAAAAAGTCAACAAATGCACTCATCGCTCAACACTGAAGCAAGCAAACAAGCTTCTAATCACAGAAGGGACTAACCAGTAATAAAAATCAGACATTGTATTGCTGACTGTCTGCATTATTTTTGACTCAAGCATGCTGTAATGATCTTTCACACTATTTTGCTTTTAAACTGTAGCAGTTTAATTTTCATACTCATTGCCTGTGTCTCAGTTCTTGGCCTGTTCTCTTATCTTCTAGCCAATACTGTAATTTCACTTAATGTTCCAGTCGTTTACTTTTTTGCTCACATGGCTGTCTCGGGATATCTAAAGATAATTTGTGTATATTCAGAGTGAACTCCCTGAAAAATCTTTATCGACTACAAAGAAGAGCTTTCTTTTGTTTAAATAGCAAGCTTCAATCCAGGTTTTGAACTAAAGTTACTGTGAAGTTACTATTGATAGCTTGAACTTTTAATGTTCCAGTAGAAGGTTGCTTTGTAATAGAGCTGATACAGAACTAAAAGCACCTCTGGTCCTATTTATTACTTTGTGCTGACTTTCTAGTCTTCTTTCCATAAGTCCATTTGTGCTACTAGTTTATTAATTTTTATAGCTACCTTGAAAGCCCACGTAGCCACCTTGATGCTTAGATTTGGCTTAGTCTGATGTGACCTCGTGCGTTAATCTGTTTTGCAATTGCATTCTTTGTTTCTTTGTTCTTAAAATCTGGGAATCGATTAGATGCCTTCAGACCTCTTCTTACGTTATTTCCCTCCTCATGATTTCTACATTTCAGGCCTAAGTAGCAATTTTAATCTGTGAAGGGTTTATGTACCAGACTTTTTGCATGGAGAGTGGCCTTTGGGAATACTTTTCTCTTCTACTTCTTCCTTTTGAATTTCAGATTCCTCCTCTTCTGCAATTTTCAAAGTATTAGTGACCTAGTAACTAAGAAGTAGCAGGGATTACTCATTTTATCACTGTTTTGAATGTTTTTTCATCATAGTCAAATTGTCCATGGCAAACTTATGTTACTATATGATCCCATTGTCTTGGTCTTTTAACATCACTCTTTTTTGGGTTGCTCTTTTTTCTTTTTCCCCCAAGGTCCTGTATGCACCCACAGGGGACGAGACAACATTGCCTTAATATGTTTTGATAACATGTAAGACTACAGAGTATGAGACAGAACTGAATCCACTTTAAACAATGGATAAAAATGAAAGGTATACATGTTTTCATACCTGGTCTCGTGTAACTGAATTTATTTGCGATGGCTGTGAGGAAAATGGGAGCCAGGTGTCAGTCCCAGCACTGCAGCTTATGAGGATGATGTGCGTCATGTAGCCCTATGAAAAAGCAGGATTTTGGTTTCTTAAGCAAGAACTGAAAGGTGTAAGCATGATGGGCTTATCAAATTAGGAATAGAGAATAAGATGTCAGCGTTACCATCCCATTCGTAGCAACAGCATTATATGTTCATGAATTTAAGTTTTTTCCCTCTTCAAAAGACCACTGAAATGTACTAGCACATTATATTCAAAGTTCAGTCTTGATTTTGATCCTGATCAAAGGGATACACTTCAAGTATTTTGACATCTAATCCTTTTTCCTCACTTTGATCATTTCAGATTGAGGTACAAGTAACCACTTCCACTACCTGTGTTAGCCAAGACTGAAAAGCATCTTATCTGCAGATAATGGATGCTGCTACATGGAGCTTCATCCCTTGATATTTTAGTGTAAAAGAGGTCTGTCCCCTTTTGCTTGTGGTTTTCAGCACTGCTGCCCAGTATTGTGGGGAGAAAAAAGTACTTAAAAATAATCTATTAAATAATAACATGGGGGCAATAGATATGAGACCTTCACAGAATACATGTGAATTCTGTGGAATAAGGTGTGAATGAGTCCCTAGAGAATAATAGATGGTTGAAACAAACAGGCACTTTATTGTTGTAATATAAAATTTCTCATGAGATGCTATCATTAGGCAGATCATTACAGACTTTTTTTTTTTTTTTTTTGGTATCATAAAATAGAACTGGCATTTACTGGGGTTGATATCTTACACAATAAACTAAACCCCATAAAAGTTGTTTTGTGGTGTTGAGTGCTATAGATGGGGTCCAGAAACTAATGAGCAGAGGTTTCACCAGTTCCCTCAGATGCTAGAGATGAGGCAAGAGGGTCCTAGCCAGTCTGGTATAGTGATGACTTGCTTTTGTCACCAGGTTACTTTGAGAAGTTAGCTCTTGCAGTTGTGCCACTATGTTGGTCTCAAAGCTGTAATGGTTACTGTGACCCAGAATATTTATCTGATATATCATTTAGTAAGTTTGAAAACAGTAAATGATGTGGAAAGACATTTCCTGGTTTTATTTCCTCCTTTTTAATGTGCTTTTAAAAATTGAAAAGAACTGATTTATACTCAATTCTGTCAAGAAAGGATGGTGTGTAGGTTTAAGTACATGAAAATAGTACCGTTTTGCATCCATAAAATATCCCCAGTTTCATAAGACTTTTTGTTTTAATTCTATCTTGCCTCAGATATCTTCACCTTCCTTGGACAGTGCTGTTATCTTTGAGGAGACTGTATTTTTCTTCAAGGGTTTGTAGGGAAGTGTGGAGAAAGTTTTGCTAGCAGCCTAAGGAGTCCCTCACTACTCAGATCTCAACCACAGCTGTGAGCAATGTGTTTCAGCCACCCATCTTTCCTAGTCTTTCTGGCTGATAGCCTTCCTCCTGTGCATTTTTCCGTTCTCTATCACCAGCTTTTTCCTACTCCTGTCCTCATTCTGTCTTGCTTTTCCTTACAGAAGTCCTGCTCTTCCTCCCTCGCCGGACCTCTGTTGGAGCAGAGGGAGATGCTAAGGAGTTCCTTGCTTACAATCTTGCTAATGGGTGGCGTTTCGGCTGATATGAGGGACAACAGGGGGAAATGAATCACTGTCACTGCAGATGAATGGTCCTTGGCAGAGCTGGAACAGCTGCTTTGTGGCTGGGTCCTTCTCATGGTTTACATCTCAGTTTTGCTTCTGGTTCATGATGGGAGCTGAAAAAGCTCGCAATAGCTTTGTGGAGCAAATAAGTCTGTGCATAATGCTTGCAATGTTGTCAAGAGTTTTCTGGGACTTGCACTGTTTTGGGGTGTTTTTTGTTTGTTTGTTTTATGGGCGGCATGACTGAAACAGAAACAAGTGCCAGCAGGTAATTTTGTTTTCCAAATAGTCCAAGTGTGAAATGTGTGAGCTTCATTTATCATTCCAGCTGAGTCTCTGTGGAGACTGACCTGCTCGTGTTTGCCCATTTTTTGGGTGGTGTGGTGTTTTGTTTTTTTTTTTTGTTTTCCTAAATGTTGCCTGCTGGAAGAAATGTTTTTGAATCTGAATTTCTAAGCATGCACAAATGATAAATTGCTTTATTTGTTCAAAAATCACTTTTGTAGGAATGTTTTAATTGTAATTAATAAGGGGGAAAAGGGCTATGATTTGTTGCAGGTGTTCTTTGTAAGCAAAAATTGTACTGATACCCTCCATGAAGGCAATAGATGTGAAAAATAACTTTGTAAATTTGGAGGGCTGCAATTATGTGATTTGTTTTTCCATAAAGCTATATTAGAAATCCATCCTTTATGTTTCAGAGGATGTTAGTTTCAGAAAGCTACAAGCTATGAATACTGAAATGAGCTTTCCACCATCACTAGATATAGAAAAGAGAGTCAGAGTATCCGTGAATGTTTTGCAGAGTTTGAGGACTGCTCAGTGCTCCGCAGGTCAAACCTGTTACAGGTGGTGTGTGCGCCAGTGTCTGCCATTAGAAAGGGGCTTTGCGTGTTCTGGAGGGTTGAGGGCAGCTTTTCTTGTTCATATTCATAAATGGATGCTTTAAAACATCACTGTGCTGACATTTCTTTTGTAGCCATTTAAGTGATATACAGAACTTCTGGTCACCCATTACTGAGCGATTACTCAAGGCGCTCCTACCCATACTGGGATTTCCTCTCCCCCACTTCCCTGGTATCGCTTTAACCACCACCACCAAGCTGTGTTTGCAGCTGCCTAAATGGAGCTGGAGGCCAGCACTTTAATACTTTCATTCCACGTGGTTTCTCCTTTCTTTTGAGAGCCGCTTGGAGAGAAAAACAGAGCAGACCACCTTTCCTTCAACTCTGATCCTTCTGGTATTTGTTAACAGCTTTCAGTGGCAATACAAAGCTGAGTGAGCTTGCCTTCAGAAAGATACCTTTTTTCTGAAAAAATTCTTGGTATGCACTCTTTTTTTCCAAAAGTTGTCAAGAGGTAACTAGTTCTTCAGTTCATCTCAAATCAAAATTTAAGTGCCCTCTTTCTCAGTTTAAATCTACATGACCTTCTGCAAGAATACATAGGTTTGGCAGTTAGTGGGTGAAGCTGTTACCATACATGACAATAGTATTTCAATATCCTTAAAATAGCCAAAGGAAAGAGATCCTCTAATTCCTTTGACCTGCAACACTTTAGTGGCATTTTCTGTTTTGCAAAAGCACTGATCTGTTCCTTCATAGCCGTCTGCGGGAACTTGTGCATGCAAGGGTGAAAAGGATGAGCTGTGATGAGTGCCATAAAACCGAAGGGAGCGGAGAGAGATGCCTGAACAATTCGAAGTGCTTTTATTAAGCCCCTTTTCCATAATTTCTTGGAGGGAAAAGCATATCTTTCAAGCTTGGCTAGACTTAGAATGAGCTGCTGCCTCCCTTTCATTGTCTCAGCAGCGCCTTGGTGGTACTGCTGCTGGCTTGTTAGCAGCTTCGGCTCATGAACAGCCGGTCTGTTCCTGCAGCAAAGGGCTGTAACTTCATCTCACCTTTACAGATATATTGCTTTGACTTTGGTGCAAGCGGTGAGGAAGGTTGCAATGTCAGCTTTAATTAGTAATTTGTTTGGTTGTTTTCCCAAGTAAAACTTGTTTCAGTTTAATGTGAACTATAATTTGCTTTGAATACATCCATGGCATTGTTTGGGAGAGGAAAGTCCTTTTTTTTTAATTAAGAGTCTCTTTACAGCTCCTTCGCAAGGTATTTGTGAACCTTAAAAGCTTTTGGGAAATCTGGCTTCTAGCTTTCTAAATGTAGCAAGGATGTAGTTTGGTAGGCTGAAGATATTCCTAAATATTTTTATAAGTCCTTTTTCAGTTTTACTTGAAGAAGTTTATTTTACTTTTATTGTTTATGTTGGTATTTGACTACCTTTACTTGTCAGCAACAGTAGGGGGGAACTTGACAAGTGTCTGTGAAGAAGGTGGAGTATATTCCAAAAATATCCTACAGATGCTAATTTCATACTTTGAGGAACATGTTCTAAACTTCCTTTCCTATCAGTTTCATAACTACCAGTACTTTTACTTTAAGGGCAATGACTTCAACATCTGAAGCTTTTTTGAAAAGAGAAATTGAGTCTTATCTGACTCACAACCTGTTCCTAATCTACACCTGTGTATGTTTTGTTCCCTTTCTCACAAAGCTGAACCACTTCATAAAATGCAGAGTTTTGGTGTCAGACCTCTTCAGATACCAGCTCGCTGTCCTGCACACCGGTGATGGTTATTCCGTGAGCTCGATGTGAGGGTTTCTTTCTGCCAGAAGGCACAAGTACAGGCTCGTGCACCCTGAGCACATGGGCATCAGCATTTTGCTGGCAGCGGCTCTGTACAGAGGATAAGCCAGGTTTTGCTGGTTGAAATCAAAGGGTTATATGCTCATATGTAAATCTTTGGTATTAAAAGACTTTTTCAGGAGAATTTTGGCATGCCTTTCTTCATCTGGGTTTCATGCTTAGCATCTAATGTTGAGATATGAATTTCATCTCTTAAGATCCCTCAGTTTGACTTTCGTTTTGACAAAAGGATTAGTATTTTTGGTTCGTTTATTTGCTCTGTATTTACAGCTTGCATCCTTTGTATTACAAAACATGAGTCAATGCTTTTCTGCATCTTTTTGGAACCACATAAGACAAGTTGTGAAGAGAAATGTCTGGCTCTGAAAGCAGGCTTTAAAAAAACTTGAAGGTGTGTATTTCTATGATGCTTAGCCTGTCCTGAACTGCAGGAATTAGAAATCCTTTGGCATTTATTTTATTAACCTGAATATTCCCATTAATAAAACCAAGCATCTAAAACCTTAAACAGTATCATAGTCTACAACAAAACTCTGAAAGCACTAGCAAGTGTCTCTTAAAACCCAGCAAAATCATAGGTAAGTTCACATTCATGTGATGCAGTGAATGTAAGAGATGTCGTGAATACTGCTTTAGCTGTGAATGCATCCCTGTGGGGTGGAACACTTTTTTTCTGGAGCGGACGCTACAGTATTACACTGCAGCAAAGTATAAAATAGTTACCTCTGTCTAAAAGTCAAAGTATACAATGCATGTAATATGCTCATTTTGTAACTGTAAAGGCTCATATAGTAAAAGCAGTTGGGGATGACATGGGGATAACTTGGGAAATCCTGGACCAAGTCAGAGAGATCTTTTTAAAGGTGTATCTTACTATATATAGTGAAAGGAAATGGTTCTGATTCCCTTCTCCCCACTTAATTGAAGTGCTGATTACTGATTAAGGAGGTATCATTAATCAAGTTACCAGACTGAAGGTGGAAGGAGAAAATAAAAACCAGGGCCTGAATAAAGCCCCAACATTGCTGCAATATGTCAGCATTCTTCAGGGCCTCCTGGATGGAGGTGTTAGTCTAATCTGTTGATTGACTTCAGGCTCAGTGGCACATTACTGTGCTGAAATGATCTCGCGAAGCAGAATTTCCAGAGGAATAAGGGACCTTGTTGCTGTGCTCAGGCCACACATCTAGTTGTTCAGGCTGATGTCTTTGCTGCCAATGGAACGTGTAAGTGTTGCTGCCATGTAGGAAAGGGGTCTATCTCCCCTGAAAAAAGCTCTGCAATAAGTTGGCAATGTTGCCATGATTAGTCTTAGTGGTGCTTAGATGAGAGGCAGTAGTTTTCAGGGTGGCATGATGTACTCAGATCTGTACCAAGCAGCTTAGGCTTGTTAATTATAGATGCTGTGACACATTACAGCTGCTGCAGGCAGTTTTTGCAATTGTCTACTTTGTATTGTTAAGAAAAGTTTATTTTTGCCTTTTCATTCAGAGCTGGCTAGTGCTTTTGGGTACAAAACACCTACTTAACAGCAAAACCCTTTTTTTGTAATTTACCAGCTACTTTTCCTGTCGTTATGACAGACCTTGAGCTATACCAGGTTCAATCCTAGACATAACTTCATGTTTGCTTGTAAGTCAAGAAAGACCTAAAGGAATAATGTTAGATGTTGGATTTAAATTGATTAAGGATATTATCTCTGCCCAAAATATCACACTGATGCCTCTTGCTTACTTCTACATTTTCAATGGCTTATATTTTAGTACTTCCATGCAGTAACTTTGAAAAACTTGAATGCTTTAGCATGTCATACATTCAAGGAAGACTCTTAAAAATAATTTTAAGTTTTGAGAAGGATACTTGAACACTTCTAACACTCTATAAAGAGAGGAGTTGGAAAAACTGTCTTGACTGAGCAAAGCAGAAAAATGATTCAAGGCTATATAAGTGGTTTTCCTTCCTGTTTGAGGCATATGCATGTAGATTTTTCACCTCTAGATATGTTATTCTGTCCAGCTGCATACAATATATGTGTTCTTGATTCCGCCTGTGGTTTTTGGCAAGCGAGATCTGAACCATCACAAAGTACTTTACAGAAATGGGGCTATTTTGAAGAACAAATCACTTTAAGTGGATATGTTTTTTTCCTTCTGTGATTGAAGTGATAATAACACAATATGTCATACCCATTCATATTTCACACAGTATATGAGGGCCTGAGCTCAACATTCACTGAAAAATTTGGCAAATAATTCCTTCATCGATAAGGTGTATGGCAGGCAAGGACTTCAGAAAAGCTTCGCTGGCACTAGTAGTACCTAAAGTTATGTTCACTTGGCAATGTCAGTGGAAGGATAAATGGAAAAAGAAGTGGAGTAAGTATCAGATGATGATGCTAGATTGTGATGTACTCTTTGTGTCGGTGGGATTAAAACATGTTTGCCAGAACATCGGCATTTTCCAGTTGTCTGAAATGTCTTTCACCATGACCACCAGTGGGAGCTGTGCTGCTGGCTCCCCAAAGCACAGATTTGTGATTTTTTTCTTTTTAAATTATTTTTCTCATTCTGTGCTTCATGAGAAAAAGATGTCCTTGAAAACAGACATATTTATGATGCTTACTTCAGAAGGGTTGACGTCCAGCAGGTTTGCTGCACTGAGGTTTCGGTGCAGAACGTGCAGTCCACGGCCAAAGTGCTTCACGAGCTGCTCTATAGTAGAGGTGAGTTTGACCCTGTGCTGTCTTGTCCAAGAGTCGTTGCACTACAGCTGTGTAAATAGACCTTACATAAAGCTTGGCCAATTCAAAATGATTCACTTCTGTTTTGAATGCAAGAATTTGACTCCACTTCCCAAAGCTGGCAAATATTTCTGTACTTTACTACAAAGCTGTCAAGATGGAAGGAAGGCATTTTATTGGTTCGGTTTGATAGTCTACAGTCTGTTCTTGGTGTGTAGGAAGGAAGGGCTGCTGGAGGTCAGAGGCAACTGAATTAGCAAACGGTGCTAAGATGGCATTAAAAACACAGAACGGGAACATGCTTTCTTTTGGCATAGAATCAGTCAGTCCAGATTTTACAGGATTCAAGGAAATGCTATTAGAAATCAGTGACCTCTTTTTCCCGTAAAGAAAAGAGCTTCCAGAAATGTTAACTGAGACCTTGTATTGCTGACATGATTTTTTTTTATTTTTTTTTTAATATCTGAACACTGAGATAATACACTGGCATCTTCTAGTGAGCCCCTGCAAGCTTTTGCACGATCATAATAAGGTAAAATCCTCCAGTCAAGAATAGCTTTGCAAAGCATTAAGCTAAACACATATGTATTTGCCTGTTTTTGACTGGAGGATTAGTGATTTGTTTCTTTGTGAAACTCTACACTGAGCTCTTAATTAAGCTTACCAGGCACAAGTGCACTTCAGGTGATCCAGACGACCTTTAAAGGGCCTGCAGCAGATGGTGGAAAGTCTGTGTTCTGCGTAGTATTCTGCTGTTTTGTCTGTTAAATAAGTATCTAATTACTCCCAGTCTTATCTTATTTCAACACTGTGTCACTAAATTACTTACATGGCTGCAAGTAAGGTAATCCGTTGCCAATCCGATAAGCTTTCAGCTTGACTTTTTGGGAAGTAAACTTGCACCTGATGAAAATTTTCTTTTGAGCTGACAAGTCTCTTCCAGTACTTTTTCAGGGGCTCTTAACAAGATCATTCACTGTCTTTCCCGCATGGCTCTTCTTTCAGCTCTTCTAAATAAATTGCCTGTGACAAATTCAGATTTTTTTTTAAGTTTTTTTTCTTTTCTTGAGGGCAAAATGGCTTTTATTTGTGATGTTTCACACTGCGATGAGCAAGGGGGATGCAAGCACTTCTGAAGTAATAGCATCAACTCTTTGTATCTGTGGACATCGAACCATTACTCTGTTGTTTTTTTGAACTGCTGCCCACATCGGGCAGAAAGGATATTATGTAGAGCAGCACTTAGGCAGGTGGTTGAGTCATCCTGAGTTAATTTCTTCTTCAGTATTGTCTTGAAGGGATCTAAGGTGTAAAAATAGGCAGGTTGTTGCTGGAACCAGTATCTAGAGTCTCGCTATTTCTGAGATGGTGTGTAAAAAGTTTGACGTCACTGGGAAGGCTCTCCCTCTTCCTCTCAACCTTCCTGTAGTTGTCCCCTCTGCATGTGAGCACACCTGCCAGCTTGCGGAGGAGATGTTTGCCGCTAAAGGAAAAAAAATGTGTATTGTTCATATGCACTCTCATGCATTGGAAAGAGGGGAGATGTCCTGTGATTAAAAAAAAATTCCATAACTTCTGGTCACCAAATAGTGAGCCTTTGCTATCTAGTCCTATCTTCAAAATGTATTCTGGCTGTTACTGTCCTGCATCCCTGTGCAAGCTGTGTGTCCTGCAGAAATCAAAGTTCTGCAGGTGTGTGTTATGGCATTCACATGGAGCTCAGGCTAGGATGAAACTCCATAGTCATAAAATTGTCCTTGCCTCTGCCTCAATGGCTGTTCTACAGTAACAGTGTTGGGGGGGAAAAGTGTCTGGGAGAAGCGTGTCAATCTCACTACTCAGTCGGTGGCTTGTGTTTTATATAGTTCATATGCTTCAGATTTGCCAGAAACAAGCTGGGCTAGATGGTTGATATAGACTATTAGGCCAGTAAATATTGATTTTGTTTTTAGCTCTGTTGTCTTCCTCCTTTGTTTTTGAATAAAAACTGTTTCGTTGGAAACAGTCATTCAATTAAAACTGTGTGAAAAGCACTTGATTCCGTCAAAGCTCAAGATGATACCTTCTGAGAGACATGCTTGGTGTCTGTTTTGGACTTGTAGAGAAAGGTAGCTGTGCTTTTTTCTTGTTATTTTGATCTCTGAATGCCTACGTCTTGGTACCCTGCAATGATCTGTCGGAGCTCCAGGACACCCTGTAGTGTAGGTAGGTGGTCTCCTTCTGGTCTCCCCATATCTGCTAGACAAGTGGAGTGCTCCATCCTACTGAGCTGAGGACCACTGTGGCTGCTACATCTCTTGCTCTTCTGGGTAATCCCCCTACTTTTGCACAGCAGAGTGATTTCTCGTGTGATTTCCACCCGGAATTACAGGAGATAATCTGTTTTGTTTGAAAGTATGGTTCAGGTTCAGACCAGTGTTCTTTAAGTCCTGTTTAAGAGGAGATCAGAGGAGATGATGTAATGCTGCCTTCTTCCTTAAAAATCTATAGGTGTAGCCAGTGAAGAGAAAAGTCTTATTCCTGTAGCTTTAGTCACTGTCCTTAATCAAATTCTCAGAACATAACACAGGAGGAAACAAGCTCACAAGCAGCCTAACAACCTCTTTGACTCTAGTCTCTGAGTTACCATAAATAGTTTACAGAATAATTGTCTTTAAAAGAGAAAAACATGTTACTAAGGGCAAGATGTTTAATGTGTTTCTGGTAAATACGCAGTTTAATCTAATAGCGCTGTTCTTAGCTGTTAATATCCGTGGATGACCTGTTTGGCATGAGCATCTGAAAGCAGAGCTGTCCTATTAACCTGCCAGGGTATCTGTTAGCCTCATTTTGAGAGTGATTTGGAAGAGCTTGAAGAAGATCATTGTAAAAATCATAGCGTGATGCCGGGGAAGCATTACCATGAGCACGCTTACTGCTCTTATTGCAAGATCAATTGTTAAAAAGGTCGCTTTGTTTATGTTTTTGCACTAGAAATCATACCCAGTTAAATAACAGCATTTTGGCTCCTTGCGATATGCTGCTGGTAACTTCTGTTAAGATGGATAAAAGCTCCAACTGCAGAATTTGAGTTTCATCTTATCCTGTGGGGTACAACCCAAGGCCTGGCTGTGTTACCTGTATCACTCCATGCTGTGCCATGTTTAAAGGCTATTCCACTTCCTGTCTCCTGTAGAACAGTCCTATTCTCACTGCTCTTATTTACCACTTCATGGGAATAATCGTGGTGAATCCAACTTCTTGTCACCAAGTGCAGTATTTTGTCTCCATAAGGATGCTTCCAGCACATCCAGATTTTTAAGGAAGGTGTAAGCAACCATGCAGCATGTGAAAGCTGTGTCCTTCAGGCATTACGTTTGTGTGAGCTACCAACCCTGTGCACAGAGCTGGGGCTGCAGAGCTGAGGGTCCCGTGGGCACAGCGGGGTGCCTGTGTGTGCCCCAGCCCCGTGCCTTTGCTCAGTGCCCAGTCCTGCTTGGTGGGCTGAAGGAGGACAAATGTTCACAAGCCATTCTCTGTGCACCACTCATAATCTTGTATGTTTTCAACATAGCTCTCTTACATCTCCCATCTAAGGTAATTAGTTTCATCTCTGAAGTAAGCAATCAGTAACCGTTTCAGTCTTTCTCCTATGGCTTTCCCTTTCCTTAATCACTCTTCTTGTTTATACAATTGCCTTTGGACGGTACTTTACCTATGAGATTCAATATCTGTAGTATATGACTTTTCTCCTCCCTTCTCCTACCTTGCTGAAGTTGACCTGGTTTAATATCTGTGAAAATTTCATGTCCACGTAAACCTATTAAAAGAGTTTTTATGTTGTGTATATATAGTTTTCATAGCTTGAACTAAAGTGAATGGATAATTTAATTTTCTATTTAAAATTGCCACTACAGGGTGTTAAAATGTTGCTGTTATAATAAAACTACACCAAATGCAGTAATGAATTTAACAGCCAAATATGCACCATTGTAGAGCATAACAAGTCAATTTAGGGTTTGATCTCAGAAAACACTGAGTGTGGGGGGTTGTGTTTTTGTTTTTTTAAAAAAAAAAGCATCCACAATTCAAAGGTGGAAACTATCCTGTCTTTACATATGACTCTGGGTATTAGCTAAATGTTTATGCATGAGTTTAAGGACATATCAGCAACTGCAAAAACTAGCTTTTATTTCTAAGCTAAAACTTAAGCTTTTTTTTTTTTTTTTTGTTCTGACATATTTCCAAACCATGCAAACAGCATGACTTAAAAATATTGCTTTCCTAGGTGATAATCTCGGGCAATGTATGCTAGAATGATCACAACGTACATTTACCAGTGGACCTTTCTGGTATTTAGTTTTAATTTTTCTCTAGTTCTCCCAAGCTTTGGAGAAAAGTTAAAATACTTGAATACTTAATTCAGTTGTTCATGGTTTCTCTGAAAATGGCTAAATACTGAAGTGGAAAGGGAACTATACCTGTATTGAAATGGAGAGGTTCTCTATGATCCATCACAAGCTGAAAGCGGTAGGGAAAACCGATCTGGTCTTAGTAGAAGCAAAGTTTTAGACTTCCAGATGATGATGTGTGGTTTTTTTAAGGTTTGTTATGTATTTGAACAATTCCTGTGTTAGTAATGCTTGATTTTATTTTTTTTTTCCTTTCTTTTTAAATACCTGAGCTTTTATTCAGTGATTACATAGTAACTACATATTTCATGAATGAACTGAAACACACTTGTGGGCACATCCAAACCATAGCCTTAGTCAAAGTATCAGTATCTATTTTGCAGGCTAGTAAATGAAATGCACATTAAATAGTATGTTTCCAGAACGACTCAGGAAACTTATAACTTGGTAATAAATATCAGAATTCATATCTTCCAGTAGAAAACAACCTCTTTCTCTTCAGCTGCCTGATAACGTCCACAAAAGGTAGGTGACCAATATCAGAGTTCGTGTAAGAACCCTTGTGCTTCGAAGTACGGAAAGATCCTCAGCACTGCAATTCATGCAGTGTATACACGTACAGCTACATTTCTTGCACCAGGCTTTTTGCCCCTGTAGCTGTTACATATTCGAGAGAGAATTTCCAGGTGCAAATCCCATTTGTCTGTCACTCCTGTTTCTGCCGTTCACAACAATGACAGCTATCAACTATTTTAAAAGGAGAAGGTGTTATATATCCTTTTCCTACTAATAACTTCATAACAAAAGGTAAAACCTCATTCTGTAGAGTGAGGGAACTGAAGAATTAAAAAAAATATGTTTTTTTATAGTTTTCACAAATTGTAGTGTTCTTGTAGGGACAGCTAACGCTAAGTGATTCTTGCTGACAGTGACCAACCTTCCAGCCAACAATGCGGAGACTTACCTGCATAATGTCAAAGTCAGTGTTGTAAAATTTTTCTATATGTTAAGCACCCAAGCACATCTTTGGCCACAAAAACCATAGAGGTTTTAGGCACTTCTGAAAAATAATGTGTTTTGTATGCGAGAAGGGAGGTAAGGTCTAAATTTCCTTCTGAGATGTAAGACTCATTAATTGCTCTGGCTTCTACCAGAAGGATTTGGCTTGATCCTTCACCCAAAAAACCTGAGATTTACTTACAGAGACTACAACAACTTAGAGCAGCAGGAGTTTCCAACAGGGTCTAGGTTGAAGTTATCAAAAGGCTGGTGTGCCCAGGGTGCCTTTTAAGCTGTGCCACGATCTTAGGGCAGCTGAAGCACTCGGAAGGCCCTCCAGGGAGAAGAGGTGGAGAAGTCCTGCAGACTTACATGTGGTCTTGCTTTTTTCAGCTCAAGTGGTCAGGCTTCTCTTATCTTCTGCCACCTTGGGCAGGTCCTGGGGCTGCCTGCGTGCTTTTGCAGCGTTGTCAGGAATGTCCAAGAGTAAAGCTCTGTCCTCTTAAAATGAGAACAGAAGGTGAATGGCCAGTGTTAGAATGTGAGTAAGGATTAATTTGAAAGATGCTGCTTCTCTGGTGTTAACCTTTACATTCACTCTTTTAAGTAAATTTCTGTCCTTAGCTCAGCTCTGTGGATAAAGCCATATTCATTAAAACTTAAAAACGTTTCCTATCAAGGGTCTCACTTAAGAGGCTGCTTTTCAGAGAAGAGTTGAGTTACTGTCTGTCCATTAATCTGAATGCTTGCAAAAGAGAAAATTGATGTGCTTTTCGTGTTCAGTCATGATAGGGGAAATAGTTATTTGCTATTTCTTGATAGCTTGGTTCAGGGTTCTTCCCCACTTGATCTTGAAATGCTTGTTTCTGGAAGGAGAGGAGAAAGATATATTATAAAATCAGTAAATATTCATTGGTAGTTGTACAGTAATACTGAATTTGTGATGGACTTGTAATGATTGTTTTATTTTGAAATTTGAGATAATTCCCACCTATTTTCAAAATACATAGAGATGACTCCTGTAGCTTGCAGTCCTCAATCAAAAAAAAGAGAAAAATCTGTAGGTTGAACAGTAACATCCCACTTCATTTGGAAAATGATGGAAAACCTGGAAAGGAGACAAAAAAGCATTCTATCAGACACAAAATCAACTCGATATATGAAAACTGGGATGTTCACTTGGTTTAGCTACGGGTTTATTAAACTTTTCCATGTAACAAAAACTCCTTTAGTCATATGTTTCTCGTTTGCTAGCTGCGGGATGATATCTGTACCTTGACTGTATCAGGAGGAAGTGGGAAAGGCTCATCGTTCCCCCCGTTATTGTCATGTGAATGGAAAGAGATGAAACTTCGAGAGTCAGTAGACTATAACGGGAGAGAGGACACCTGAGCTCTCAGCAGCGATACAGGGTGCACAGGCTGTGCTGGGGTTTCTTTGGCAGGCTCACCAGCCTCACGCGCTGGGGCTTGTTGCAGGGAGCACAGAAGAGCACTGAAGATGGCTGTGTGTTAATGGAGATTGAAGTATTGCCAAAATAGCCGTTCTAATTAAAAAACCGCTTCATGGAATTTGCCAATGTCATATCATCCTCACCCAAAGGTTGGTCACATCCATATGCTCATGAACGAAGGTGTTCTTTTGTTAGTTTATATTTTTACACAGCAATTGTACAAATCTTAATCATAAAGACAGTATTTTGTCAAGCAGCTGTAGTCTGCTCTCAGGCATCACTCAGCTCCTCTAAGTTGCTGCATATCTTTTTAACAGTCACGAAATAAAACAGTTGAGATGAAAATGTGGCGCGATAAATGTGAACCCGAGCAGCAGGTGAGGGAAGAAACAGAATATACTTGAAAGCAGGAAGAATAGTACATCAGAAAATACTTTGTTCATACTCTTTGACAATTATTTTATTTGAACTATTTCTGAGAATGGTTCTAAGTGCTCAGTGTTTTTCGCCTTCTCCTTTAATAACACCCAAAATATGAGATTCAGACATACTTTTTCCACTGAATTAAATAGAATGGGCATAATGTAGCATATGATGGCCCAGTTTCTCTGATGTAAGTCTAAAGTACGTATCTTCATGCACAACATTCATGCACACTATTCGGACGTTAGAATGTTCCACTTTGTAAATGATGTCTTTCCGTTCATGTGTCAGGTTTGCCTGAGCAGTGTGTGACAAGGAAACCGTGACTATGATGATAATTTGGGGAGAAATAAGTTGATAATCACTTTCAAAGAATAGTAAGGATGCAGACTTAAATAACTACTGGAAAACTCAATATTCTCCTAAGCATTTCAATACTGTATGACACAATTAACAAATTTAAGTACGTTTTTGCTTAATATGCTACTTGGGGTCTGAAGGCCATATTTATTTTCAAAAGAATTTTAACCCTTCAGGGATTTTCTTTGAGACCTGCAGTTCATTTCTCTGAAGCACGGAAGAAATTTTTTCCCTGAAAAAGCAGCTCAGTCAAGATGTTAGGAGAGATTTATCACAGTCAGTTTAATTATTATACCAAAGAAATTTTGAGATGTGGCATCCTTGCAGTACTACAGCTGTGAAACACAGCTCAGAGGAGACATTAAGCTTAAAAAGGGAGCAGAAGGTACGGATGTCACCTGGTCAGGAGCAGAGCCAGTGTTGGCACTTGGGCAGTAATAGTAAGCACAGCCCATGGCCGTGAGTCACTGCTCCTCCTCCTCGCTCTCCAGACAGAGATGGGGCTGCTCGCAGTGACTCTGCAGGCAGGTTTTGGGTTGTGTGTTTTGATGCTTTGCAAATTTTCTGCAGCCATGGAAACCTTCCAAATTCCTGAATAAGTAGCTCTGACTTTCTCCATCTCACTGGTCCTACCGGCTCCTTGCAACCCAAGTCTCTTCTGCTGCAAGTACTGCTACCTCCCACTATATACATCAGTCCCTATTAGAAAGTTAGTGTTATGAAAGACCTTACAGGTGGATGTTTTCTTTCATCATTTATCTCATCCTCTTGCCTGGACTCTTATCCTGGTTTGGTTTTTGGTTTGTTTTTGTGGTGGTTTTTTTTTGGGGGGGAGGGGGGCTGGGGATGTGTCTGTGCTGGTCATAATATTACAACTTGGGCAGTGACCATTGTAGACACAGGAGCTATTTTCTGTATCGCACCCTCTGAAAGGCTCCAGCATGTGAAAAAACGATGACTTCGGAGGGAGGCAGAAACAAAGGAGGCATTGAATGCAAAAAAGGACTTTCTCGCTCCATCTCACCAGAAGACCCATGCCTTGTGACAGTGGTATCGAGGCAGCAGATGGCAAAGTATGAACAGCATGGGAAGTCATCAGGAATCCCTGGAAAGTGTGTTTCAGGAAGCTGCATGGCAAATCAAGGGACATAACCGAGAGTATAGAGTGCAAGGCAGTCATCTGTGTAGCCATAAAATAACCTTCACCTTTTCTGGCGGAGACTGACACTGCAGTAAACAAGCTCAAATTGTGAAAGGCACATGGTAAATGTTGCAGATGAAGTCATAAAAGTCTGGCAGCCATGCAGTTCATGTCCTTCATAAAATCTGTGAAGAAGCAAATGGGAAGCCAGGGACTGGCCACAGTACCAGTGCAAATCAATCTACCTTTCACCATCTCGGGGAAAAAAAAGGAGACCTGAAAGGCCTGCTGAGTGTATTTCTTCTCAAAGATAATGTGCTGCCACATGTTACTGGAACTTGCAAAGCAAGATGGAGTCCAAGAAGATTGAATGAGTTGGGGACTGGTAGAGGGGGAGAAAAATAATGTGTTGGGGTTTTTTGGTTTGGGAAGGGGGTGTGTGTGCATGTGTGTGTTCTGTTGGGTTTGTTTGGTTGTTGTTTTTTTGTTGTTGTTTTGGTTTGGTGTTGGGGTTTTGTTGCTTTTTTTTAAACCTGAGGTATCAGCAAGCCTAGGATAATTCAGTCATTGCTTTCTGTGAATCTTCAGTGATCTGGGACTGTTATACATACAAACCACAGCAAGCTGCTTCAGTGCACTGCTGTCTGGATCTGTTTAATTTTATTAAAACTTCCAGAGGAAACAGTAGTAGACATTTCACACTGAATAAGAGGGAATGTTTCTGTGGCTCTGGAGATTTTAAAGAAAATCCTTAAACTGAGTTAAAATCTTTCATTTCAGTGCTCATTATAAAGAAAGAGGGTTAACAGGTGGTCCACAGCGCTCTTGAAATGTCAGCCCCATTTCACTGCATGTACAAGAAGGTACTCTGCTGGGGCAGACTCAGGCACATGTGCGGGGTGTCCCACGCCACTGTGCATTCACTGTGCTTTCTCACTTTACAGTGGTATCTCAGCGGTATCTGTTGCAAAACCTCACCGTTAACTTTCAGAGGATCGCGGATTTCGACTCTTGGCCACAAATTTTTAATAGTAGGTCGAGCCTCATAGAGCTGCTTTTCTGTCCAGAGCTGAACTGGTAAATCAGATCCACTACTCTTTGACAACTTAATTTTGTATTTGGGCTAGGTAGTCGAATCACAAAGGAACACCAGGAATTGCAGGACAGCTGTCATGGGAGGTAAAAAAGCGAGGGCGGGGGGGAAGACTAGCTCGTAAATCACGGCATCCTACTTCAGGAAGCATAAAACTTGCAAATGTGGCCCTGGAGCTGAATTGCTCATATTTCTGAGTTCTCTTTCATGAAAGAAAATTCAACTAGTTCTCGAACTAGACAGTTATTCCACAGATGTTTGGTTGGCTACAGCTATAACACCGTTCTGGAAGTAGGGGAACATATCTCATGTGCTGTGTACACAATCCAAATGACATGTTTAACTTGTCAAGAAAGTGATTTTGAGCATAAGGCAAAATCAGCAAAATGGGTCATCTTGGATGTTTTTTGTAACAAGGCTGAGCTTCCACAAAAAAAGTAGAAGTGGGGGGAACCAAACCCAAAACTTCTGCAGCTCTGGATTTGGAGGAGATTAGAGAGAAAAATGAACCTGATCTTGCAGAGTTGCTTGTTCTCAGGATGAAGTGTACAGACATGATCGTGCTTTCAGAACAAGAAGGAAAAGCAAGGTTGTGCTGCCAGGGAGGAGACATAAGCTCCTTCTGTGAGTTAAAAGAGCATTTGCTGTGGTAACTGGCAGGGAACTGCAAAAAGAAGAGAACAAGTAGAAGTTGAGCTAGAAATACAAACTGTTGGAAACAGAAGGCTTAAAGATTGAGTTGCATCAGAGCTTATCAAATGTCTCGAGCTTAAATTGTAAAGGAGAAGAGAAAGCAAAGATGCAAACCCCTTTTCCTCTCTCAATCAACTTTTCACTGTTTGAGGACATCATGGTCTTCATTCAGAACTTTTTGTTCTCCTGAATATTAATCCCTTCAGGGTGAATCATTGTGCCTGAGAAGAGCTCTGCCTCTAGTCCTTTAGCTATTAAATAAGCTGGAAGTTGGGTAACCTGGTTTCTTGACAGTACTTGAGCATGGTACAGAAAACACCACTTGGACAGATTCTAGCAGACCACCACTACCTAAGGAAGAAAAGAAAAGGGTGAAATGAAGTTTGCGAATGAATAATTGCGACGATGCTGGAAATGGTTGACATAGACAAAGATGGATGTGAAATTATTTTCCTCTCATCTTCATACAGGAAAATTCATTTTTGCCTATGTACAGCAAAGCAGCTTTGAAACAGCTTTTCGCATGCTATATAAATATGTATGAAAAAATGTTTATGACAAGATTAATCCCTTTTTGCATCTTAGTCTTGCAGGAGGCCTCGAAATGGATTTCAAATGTCAATCAAAGTATTTGTACCCCTACTCGAACTTTTTATAACATCCCCTCACCAAACAGGGAGGGAAGATAGCATTTAGAACAAAATGCTGGCTCCAGTTGCGTTGCTAAATGCGAACCTTTCCTGCCTCTGCCTCTTACAGCAGTGTGTGTACTGTGGATATGAGTTAGTGAAGTTCTCCATGGGTTTTTAGTTTCTTTCACTTTCTCTGGTCTTTGCAGTAGGTAATACTGACCTAGATCTCTTACCCAATCAATCCTTTTTCCCAAATTAGGGCAACGTTGTAACTCCTCTCCCTGGCTGTGCTTACAACCTTGTTTTCCAAGTTTGTTTGAACTAATTCCCAGAGAGCCTTTGAATGTGCTAACTGTATAGAATATATTACTTTGCCATCTGTTTCGGGAAAGGCATTTTTCCCATTACGTTCCTATCCTGTAATTATTTAAACTTTACAGCGAACTCTCCAGACCGCAGGTATTTACAGCCTTGTAAGCATACTTCCTTTTGTTTCAGCTAGAATACACAAGGAAAAATATTTCTTCAACTTTTGCAGTGTTCTTTGGTTTTGCTCTGATACAAATGTTCACATGGTAGTTTGAGTTTAATGTTGCATTTAACCTTCGCACACAGACATCACTCCTTACAGGTTGAGTGTCCAGGTAAAAAATTTGATTTGGGATCCAATTCTTGTCATAGAAAAAAATTTATCCAGGGTTCAGCCCTTGCATAAGACTTGTGTTAGTACAAGTCAGCACATTCCCACTAGCACCTTCACTGGGAAGGTTATTCCTATGATAGCTAAACTCATGCTAAATAGCCAATATTTATAAGGAAAAGTTGTTGTTTTGAGACAACTAAATATTAAATAGAAATGTATTGCTTTGGGCAGTTTAACAAATTCTAGTTCACTGAATCTCAGCAGCAGATTGGTTGACTGTTAATGTCTTGCCTATTTTTGCGACTATTTCCAACAATTGTTTACAGCACTTCAAAAAGCTGTTGTCAAACCAAACCCAAACAAACCATCCCCTCCTTACTGACATCAGTTCACCTTGCAAAGTTAGAGAATCAAAACATACTCCAGGTTTACATGGCTGGTGACTTCTTTTTTTTTCTGTCACTGGAGTGCAGATGGAGCTCAATATTGATTTAGCTTCCTATCTGCATCAGAGCGGTCAATGAAGATTGGATACCTTCACACATGCTACTCGGAACTAGCTATATACTTACTATACTAGTAGGTTAGTACACAATAAGGGCACTCTAAGGCAATAGATATTAATACAAATTAAATTTACTTCTTAGGAGTGTGTAATTTCTTCTGTTTTGTTCCCCATTGGAATTAATGCAACCAGGGTGTGCTTTTAATGTCACATTCCAGCTAGGTCATGGATGTCCTGTGCTGCTGCATGAGCTGACTGATTGTTACAGGCCAGCTCCCAAGTTCCCATTAATCTGTGCAGGTTTACCAAAGAAACAGAGCAATATTGATTCAGACCAACAATGTTGCAGGGTCTGTTCTCTGACTGAGCTATGATGCCTTCATGTGGATCAAGAAATGTGAATCCTGGATCTGATTCACTGGGCTATCAGTTTTTCTGTGAAGAGCGACAAAAAAAAAAAACCCCTCTTTGGCCTCTTTCCTGCCTTGATGTCATCTGAAAACTTATTGCACTTTTTTTTTAGCATAGCATCCATCTGTTGTACTCAACTACCTCTAGATAGTAATCACTTGCAAAAATTGTGGCTTAATCAATTTTGTTTTAAAGGAAGAACCTTGTATGCTTTTAAGAGCACCTCAGAAAATGGCTTTCAAATGTTTTGTTTGTATGAATGCTCTCAGCGTTGAGGCCTTCGTGTCTGATACTGAATGCAGGCTTTTTTCTTTTTTCATTCCTCACTGTAATGGTTTAGATTATTACAGTCATTACTAATTTGCACTTAGCCGAATAAAGAGGAAGATACTGGCACATGCATCTGTGCCATAGGACCTGAAAGGAAAGAAGCCCAAGCTAAAAGGTGTTTGCCTGTACTCAGTAGGAAGGTGGCTGCAGGAAGGGAATGTCATGATTCCCCTGGGTGAAGGATGGAGGCCCTGGAAGAGCTGAACAACAGGGTGGCCGTCAGCCTGGGTATGGTTACCTGTGGCTGGGATCTCACCCAGGTTCTGCTAAATGCATCTTTCCTTTGACAGATGAGCTGTCGTCTGAGCTTTTGCAAGCCTGAACTTCTTTCATCAAATTTCTAATTAGGAATAACAATTCTATGCAATTCACAGCAATTCTATGCTGTGTCTTACCCCTGAATTTCTTTTTAACTTTCACTGATTGCTACAGAGCAAAAGAAAATGGCAGCTGGGAATCATGAGGTCGGTAAAAAGCTCTCAAGTTTTTATTAGCCGCTCTCAGCACGTTTCTGTCCAAGTGATTTTTCAGTTTTTCTCGTGTGATGCAGTTTAGTAGACGTGGTGGTGTCGGATTGACAGTTGGACTCGATGATCTTAGAGGTCTTTTCCAACCTTAAAGATTCTGTGTTCCTATTCCTGGAGGAAAAAGGCTTGGAAATGGATTCTAGACTTTTAAAAAGTAAATACAGGGAGCAAACTTACTGGTAAGTGAGCTAAAGGTACCAACAGGAGCCAGCAGTGTGGTGGAAGGGAAGGTGACAGCTTGAGTGCTTGTGGTCAGGCAAGGAAAGAAAGTGCTTTTGTGCAATACTCTGTATGAATCTCTGCAGCATCATGTGTATTTCTGGACTAAATCAGACTTCAGGTTGTGCGATTATCTACCTGTATGGGTGAGGAACCTTTTCTAACAAAATGCGTGTCCCTCCAGTCTAAAAATCAAAAATCAATGAACCTATGCAGATTTAGGCATGTACACAGTTTCTATCAAAGACTGACTGAGTTTGTGTGCTCTGTTACTGAAACACGTTTGAAATCACCTCCTGAGTGATCAGTGACAGTAATGATAAAATCATTATTTTCTGGAACATCAGACCTTGCTTTTCCGTAGTTTACCTGAGTGATAGAGGTTTGTGCTAAAACAGAGAAACAAGGCCAAAGTTGTATTTTCTCTCTTCAGCGGTGTTCCTCTTGCTTTCTAGTAATCGTGTATGTCCTTTTCTGGGGTTTTGGGGAGTATTGTTGAGAGTTGTAAATTTTGATGCTGGAAGTAATTCAAGTTTGAATCGTGGAACTTGACTGTGAATAATACGGCGTAACAGAACCAGATCAGCTTCTCCACAAATGTCTGAAAATATAAACAGTGCTGCAAAAGTAAGCTAGCCAAAATCCTTCACTAGGTAGCAACCACTCTGGTGTACAATACACGGTTTGTTTGTTGAGAAATTATTTGGTTTTGGCTGTTTTGGAACAACAGTGTTTCTGTGATGTGTAAGGTGTTTGCAGCACACCTGCTGCCGTGACTCCAGTAACAGATTTACAGACACAGTCCAGCCTCATTACTTTTAAGTAATAGTGGTTAATAAGCACGATGTAAGTAACTTGCCTAGTAAAATAAGCTATGAACATTTAATCCATATATCTTAATGCTTAATTTAAAATAGAGTACACTACAGTGTTGATTAGAGGTCTTAATAAACAACTTTTTTTTCTTTTAAAGAAGGAATTTTTTAATTGTACATTTAGAGGGAAGGGATGTGTGGGATTTCCTCAGAGAACCCTATCCCATTTCTTCATTTTTTTCCCCTTGATCTAAAATACCTTGATTTAGGTTAAACCACAGGTACAAAATAAATCAGTATCTACTGACCAGAGGTATTGAGACTGAAACATTGCAACTCTTGCTATGTCCAGCCATAGAAAAGCCCAGGTGTGAAAACATCACTGGGGGATGTCTGGTCCAGCTTTCTTTTACAGAGCCTTAGATGAGGCTATTTCAGGCTCCTGCCAAGCCAAGTCTAGAATATTTCCAGCAAGGGAGATTTTGCTCGCTGGTATAAAAGTAAAGGGAAACATACTTCATGCTTGGACAGAACCACAAGCTGGGGTGTGTGAGGGGAGGCTTCCAGGGTGGCTTCGGCGCGGGGAGTGTGATTCTCCACTGAAGTCTCCAAAATAACACCCTGGTGCCTGTCCTGGCGCTTCCCGTGCACGGGTGTTCTGCACGGGGGTTTCTCCGCTTGCTAGGCTGTGTGAAGCGATGATCTTGCGCTGGATTTGGTATCTGTGCAACATGCTGGTATGAAAGCCTTGTACCCTGAAGTCCTCTAGTTGTGCATGGAGAGGCTGCCCTATGGGCAGCAGCGCCGAATGCTTCGCTGCACGTGACAGTAGCTCGGCTTCAAAGAACCGTCTGTAAGAAAGGAGAGAAGTCAGGATTCAAGCAGCAGATGCAAAATGTGGGATGATCCCAGTGCTGGTATGTAGGAAATCATGGCAATAGTTTTAGTGTGGTTTTTGGAAAAAAAAAGAAAAAAAAAAAGGAAGAAAGTGTATGTGTGAAACTTGAGTAATCCAGAGGGACGTGGGAAGCTTATTAAGAAAAGTTACCAGTTAGGGTTTTTTTCCAATAAACTTGTATAATTATAAATGGATCCACTTGCTCTGTTGCTGTGTCTGTTATAGTTAACAGAAAATTATCAATGATTTTACATATGCCTTGTATAACAGAAGTATTTTTTCTCTATTTACTGATCTGTTCTATAGTTTTCTTCCTGAAAACTATATAATTTCCAGACTATTTGATAATTTCCCCTTTGACAGAGATAGTCAAAGAAAGAATCCTTTCCTCTCTTTCATGAAAGAAATAATCTTAAGGGTTTTCATATTGAAGTTCTTTAAAAATGTTAGGGGATATTTTCACTGAATATATGTTGGAGGTTTATAAACTATTTTTAGATAAACCCATTCCTGCAAATTGAAAACTCTTGCATTCACTTAACAATGTTTTTGATAAGAGTAACATTACCTCCCCACACACATTAAGAATATTAAAACCTTGTGTAGCAGGGAGATTGAAAAACGCATTTACTTAACCAACAAGTTCTGATTCATTGTTTAAATCCCAAACAAATGACTTTAACTAGTTGAACCAAAACGATAGTTGTATTTTATTCATTGATCAACACTCCCAAACACACTTTTGCACACAGAATTTGAGTTACAGCTTTTCACAAACAGCCTTGATGCTGCAAGCCCCCCTCAGTGAAAGTAGTACAAAATCCCTGCAGAAGGCATATTGCTTCCAAAGATCACCCCCTCAAGTTTTTTAATTTTTCCTTTAAAAATGGAAGGGAAACACAGTGTTTTTTATTGACAAGACACTTTTTCTTTTGTTGGATTGGCTTGCATGACAAAAAGGACCCCTCTGCATAACGCTGCCTCTTTCTAGGGGGGAGCATTCAACATGACATCTGGCTAATGTGTTTCTCAGTTTCCCTGGCATTCAGTAAGCAGGCAGGCTTATCAAGTGCTCATTTTGTTTTTCTTTTTCTGAGAGTGTCCCCTGGGCTTGTAAATGTAAAATTAATCTAATACTGACATGCCATTAAAAGTGAAAGGGAAGTAATTAAAGAATTTATAAAATGAGAAACAGCAGAAGATTTTCGTAAGTCTATTTTACTTTCACCAAGAGGTAAGTGTAAGAGATGTGGTTTAGAATATTTTCCTCTCATTACTGGGTCCCTCATCCTATTGAAGTGAGTTTCAGTGATCATATACCAGTTGAACAATCCTCTACATGTGTTTCCAGTTTATTGATCAAGTAAATCAATCTGATCTAATCTTGAAAATAGAGACAATGTGTTGAGGTGTGTAAATAGTATGAATAAGACTAATCTGCTGTCCTCCTGAATGCATAAAACATTCTGAATTTGAATCGTGACATCTTGCAGTGTGTATTACTAGGGCACCCCCTAGCTCTCACATCCTGGTCAGAAAGGAAACAAATCTGTTTTCACCAATTTCAGAGCAGAACAATGCTGTTTTCTAAGTTGTAATAACAGTCTATGATTAGCAGTTGGTGTTAAAAATAAAAATAGCTTGTAGAACTTTTATTGCACAATTTGTGTTTCAATAGTATTTTTAATATGAAAGGAAATTACCCAAATATTGTAGTGAATGTAATGGAGTAGTACTTTCTTCTTATCATTATTTTTTATTTCCAAAGCTGATTAAGACAGAGCTCGATCACTGTGGTGTATCTGGAGGCCCCTGAGGGAAGTGGCTGCATCAGGAGGGTGAATTTTGCAATTTCTCACAGCAGAGTGCCTTTGGAGCACCCAAACTAAATTCTTTCTGAATGACAGAAACCTGGGGGATGTGCTCTGGGAGCCCACCTGGTGCACTTCAGCTGCTCAGCCTGGGATGTAATTCTTGCCTCCCTCCATGTGCCCCCAAAACGTGTGCAGCATGGCTGTTGGGTTCCCACGTGACGGTTATGTTCCTGGCGCACCACCCTGCTTGCTAGCATAGGTATAACCAACCTGAGTTTAGCTTTAGACTAGAGGTTTCGGGGCCGAGCAGGATCTGGTCAGAGCCCTTTGCTGGGGAGTTTATAAAGCAGTGGTATCCCACTGGTTTTACTCATTGTCACATCCAGCGAAGGTGTAGGAACGAAAGTACTGTACCCTTCAGTGCAGGAGCAGCAACTTCAGGTTGTTTCCATAAGCTGCTTCCCCTGTACTTGTTCACGTCATCAGACAGACATTCTAAACCCGCTGTTTCTTGGCATTAGGTTTTGTTAGCACAGATTTTTCTCCTGCTATCCGTTCTTACGCTGCAGCTTGCACGACTTGCTGTGTGAGCGGTTTTGTATCAATCGCGGAAGTGCAAACCCGTTGCCTTGTTTGTAGCTTTTCCCCTCAAAGCTTATGATTTAATCCGGGCATTCCCTAGAGAGGCACTCCAGGGCTTTGCCTTGCTTGGTTTTAATTCAGTCATTTTTGAGGCAGGATACCCAGCACCAGAAGAAAAGGTTTCCAGATCAAGCTGAAAAATCCTGGAAGAAAATAATCTGGCTTCATACTTATACTTGAGTAGTTGTAGCAGGCTTTAAAAAAAAAAAGAAAAAAAAAAACCATGAACCTGTTGCACTATTTGCCAATTGTTTCTTTCATATATCATCTGGATTAATTTATACTAGAAGTGTCATTTTGCAGATCATTTGAGCAAGCTAAGCAGCCCTGCAGGTATGGAATATGAATTAATGAATCTGTTTCTATTAGCACATTACATTACAATACTATCCACATAAAATCAATCACGGTACTAAGTCTGCACTGGACTTCCTAGAACTCTTGCAAGGGGACAGCCAGGAGGATGCCCTAATCCATCTCCTATCTCTGGATGCTGATGGGCATTAATCGTGCCAACACGTTTCTGACAGAAATAGACTTAGGGTACGTCTGAAGTGAATTCCACAAGTCTCTGCAAGTAACTAAAGTGATGTTTAAAGCCACTCAATTTTGGCACAGTTCTTGATGTTTTATGTGAATCTCTTTTGTCCAAATTGAGCTAATTAGTGCATTCTTCCAGTGCCAATGGAAAACAAATTATTGCTGTCCTCTTAGCAGGCTTTCTTTGTTTTGTTTTGGGTTTTTTTTGTGTTTTTCTTTTTTTTCTGTCTTGGAAGGCCATGTAACATTCACCTTCTCCTCTCTTTGACAGAACACTGCTTTCCTTCAGCTGTTCTTGAAATGGTGTTTTTCAACTTCTTATCCTTCTTTTTCACCTTCTCTGAACTCAGCAAGAAATCTGTTTAGAAACTGGTGCTAAAAACTGGCCACAGCCCTCTGTGACTTTTAGCAGGCACCCTTTCCTCGCAGCTGGTCACTGTATTTGTGATCAATTATAATGGTTTGTCCCTCTTGATCAGTATTATTATTTTTCTTTTTAGATCTGTGTATAGACCTTTTGTTTTCTAAGCGTTGTACTCTAAGCATGCCTTCATTTAACTTATCTCTTTGCTTTTGAACCTTTTTCCCAATTTGTCAAAATCAGTTTGGAGCCCAGACTTGTCCTTGACATTTCTTGCAGCCGCTCCCAGTTTTTTGACCCTTCTAATTTTTATAGTTTGATTCTATCATCCCAATCAATTGAAAAAAAATAAAAAATTGTTGGAGGGAGTTGTGCCTGAAGCTGAACCTTTTCAAGATCGCATTTAGGCCTTCCAACCTGACAGCAAACTGTTGGTAACTACTTTTTGAGCACAATTTTTCAAGAGCTGTGCCACTTCTCACTAACTTGCTTAGGAGGCTGTCACCTGAGGCAATGCCAGAAAGCCCTCTGAATTCAGGACACGTCACAACTGCTGCTGTCCCCTATCTGCCAGGTCAGTCACCCTGCCAAGGAACCTGAAATAGCTTGATGTGGCCTCTTCTCAGCACATCTGTTGGCTCTTCATTACCTTGTTATTTGTCAGGTGCTTATAAACTGTTCAGCAAATTATCGTTTTTAGGGATTTCCGCGTGACTGTGGTGTCACTTGCTGAAGGTAATGACCAGCAAGTCACCGCGTTAGGTTTGAGAGAAGCTTGCGAAGGGCTGTTAATGACCGACTGCGGTGTGTGGGTGACAGGTCTGACTCTGGCTCTCAGTTTATCTGAATTATACATGTTGCTTTCTGCTCTTCTACCCTGCTTTGCAAAATACAGCATTAGAGTAACCAACTGTTGGAGTGAGCGCTCTTCTGTTAGGATCGCTCTTTCCTTTTGTTGAATCTGTCTTTGATTCCAGAACAATTCTGCATTTTAGTCAGATTTTGAATTCAAGTCATATCTTTAAAAGGACACTGGTTCCCACTTTGCTGCTAACTGTAAATTTTCTGGAATCCACATTTTTCCACTTTTGTAATGTTGTCAGCATGGACAGTTTTCCTTGGTCTTAAATTTTTGAATGCTGCATTTTTGCTAACAGGGAAATCCCAAATAGAAATCTTGTGTTAATCAGCTTGAGAATAAGATTTGATTTCTTCACAAAATAAGGAACTGACAACATCCTAAACTGCCCTAAAAATAACTTTTGTAAGTAATTCAACAATGGAAAAGATTCTTAAAATTATGTTTCTCTATGTGAAACATAATCATCTTTTTTGGAATATACTGAGTTGGAAACAATCAAACTTTTTTTTCTACTATGCCCAGAGTACTTTAGAAATCTGAACTGAATTTTGTGTAAGAAAGATTTCCTGTTATGCAAAGGAAATTCCATTCTGGCATTTAACTTACCCGTTATGTCCCAGTTGAACAGCAAATGCTGTTCAATTTTTTTTCTCAAGGATTTTTTTCTTTATTATTTGTATAAACACAGCATCCACTGAAGCTTGTATTAGGTTTTTCTTGTTTGTTTTTTTTCTGAGCTCACGTGCAATTGGAACTGAGCTTTTTTCACATCTGAGACTACAGACTTGAGCCAAGTAATGAAGTCTACAGAAAACACCCTAGACAACAGCTAGCTGAAATGTCTTAGTTTCTTTCTAATTATAAAAATGTTTGCAATTTTTGAAGGAAATGAATATTTGAAAACAA
The DNA here is from genome assembly GCA_013399095.1 of Psophia crepitans. Lineage (NCBI taxonomy): Eukaryota > Metazoa > Chordata > Aves > Gruiformes > Psophiidae > Psophia > Psophia crepitans. Next base: position 730,816 of record VWZZ01006854.1, on the reverse strand, counting down.
AGTGAAAATCTTCTTTTTACATAAAGAGACATGCCAGTGTCTTTTCTGAAGTGGTACCTGTCTTGTTAGAGTAAAAGACAGAACAGCCATGGACCACAGGGAGTAGTCTTCATTCTGGTGTCATCGGTTGCATCTTATGTATGGCAGAATCAAAATTTTAAGATTCTAGCATTTCTGTACATACATATATATATTGATAGGTGATTAAGAAATTAGGTTGTGTAGTTCTTAGTACCCTTTGTCCATATGCCACTGCATGCAAATGAATATCCTATTATTGTCATGAGAAGAACAGATGGGCTGGTTCCTGCGAACAACAGTAATTCCCCATGTTTCTTTGACTTTTCCCCATGTTATTTGTACTAAAAATGTTGTCCTGGAGTAATAAACTTGGGGCCAGATGGATCTACCATTTGAACTACACAAACTTACACTGAAATAAGTTCTGGAAAATGTTACAGGAATGTTTTATTTTTAAAAGTAACAAATAGGGAATTTAAAACTAGCAAAAAAGATGGTATCAAACTACATAGACTTATTGCAGTTTCCATTACAAATGCATTTTTTAAAAAAAGCAAATTCAGGAAAAAATCAATACAATCTGCAGGAGAAAAAAGATACGATCTCTTTCTCTGCAAACTTGTGGCAATGGCATGTACTTGCATCACTGAGAAAATTAGGGGAAGGGAGGAGCAGGACTGCTACAGACTCTTAGTGTAAGTTTGGCTTTCTCTCCTTGGAAAAAAAAAAAGTGAACCCTCATCTGAGGGGGGCTGGATCCTGGCCAAAGGCAGGGAAGTGAATTGAAGCACCAGCGCTGGAGACTTCTCTTAGTTTCTTTTACCTTATGCAAGCTTCAAAGAGCTTCTCTCTAAATGCTACAGAAAAACATATTTTTTGAATTAGCTGACTGACTTTTACCATCTGAGACAAGTATTTGTCCTTCCAGCATGGCAAACAAATTTTCCCTAAATTGAACTTTTCTTTGAGGCTTCCTCTTACGTTATTGAAGATTTCAAGTAATCCTAAGTTGCAACTGTTTTTCTGGCATGAATGAACCCCAGGAAAACAACTTGGTAGGTCAGACATTCGGGTGACTTTAATCAGTGACAAGTTTGAAAAGCCTGGTGACTTGTTCCTGTTTCACAAACTGTCAGTGTCACCTTTGGAGTTGACAACAGTTTGTCATACATGTCAAATGCTTTGGAGAATTGTCTGTGCAGCTTATACCCGTGGCAGAAAGTCCTGCTCTTGGTCTTGGGGACAATACACCCTTGTGCTTGCGTGTGTGTACATAGCTGTACAACAGTTACATTTCTCATGCAGTTTTCTTGGAAATCTCCCAATGGATTTCTGTCTTCAGAAAACCAGTTTTCAAAGATTAGGTTTAAAAAAATAAATTGAACATCTAGCCAAAACATGTATGTGAGAGAGGGGTTTTTTTCATTAGGGTAAAACAGTAATTTGGAATGCAGGAGACTCGGGTTCACATCTCTGCTATTCAGGTGTCCTTCTGCCCTCCTGGGAGAGTCCTGTAAGCATTATCTGGCTATACAGAAGTACACCTGCCTCTTTTTTTTTTTTTTTTTCCCCCCCTTCATTTTGTTTTCAGGTTTCTTCCTAAGGTCTAAAAGGGATAATATGGTCTGGATTGCCTGCCTAATTTTTGGTTGAATGCTTATGGTTTGCAGTTATAGATAAAAGTAATTTCTCTAAAATTGCAGGGCATACTCCTTATTCTTTGAATTATTGTATTCCTACTGCATTTTGCAAAGGATTGTTGAAGTAAAATGCTAATGTCTTATGTTGGGATTTTTCCCCCAAACCAGGATATTGTCAAAGACCTCACTGTGTGTGTGTACATACATATCCCTTTTCCTGCTGGCATGCCAGCTTTCTCCAGTAATGTTTTGGGCAGCGTGAGGCATGTGCTCGTCTTCAGCTTTCTAATACAAACCTGAACTGCAGCTCAGTAGGAACAGAAACAATTGTCAACTGGTAAAGCAAATTATTTTTACCAAGTTGTGGCCAAAGAATCCTGGAAAATGTGTCCGGGCAGAAAATCTCCCATCCCTTAGCACAAGAAACTAGTTGTTCCCTATTCTTTGATACAGTTTCAGGTAAATGGATGCCTCCTTTTTTATTTCTTCCTGTGTATATGAATAGTTAGCGTATTCCATAGAATATTTTATCTTCATCAGCGATAGTTGATACGGTTTCCTTTATAGCACAGAGTTGAAAAATATCATCTTGGTATGAAGCTTTATATTTCTCTTGTGAATTATTAACTTGATTAAATACATTTCAACTCACTTTATTTCCCATTTATCATAATTATGCAGAACATATTTTCAATTAGAAAGAGGGATCTTTTCTTGCTTGGATTCAGAAACCCCCCTGAAATCACCTACAGGGGAGAGCACTCTGTGGTTTCTTCTGTTTGGATGCTGTTGCACTAAGTTTCAAATACCTCTCCCCAGCTGGCAATTCCCTTTCACAGATAAGGTTGTAAATGTCTCGGTTCTTTTTGTTTTCAGAATGAAAAGCCACTAAGCGCTTAGCCCTTACAGGAATTTTTAACCTGCTCCTGTCAGACATCCAAAATATAAGAGTTTGATTTGGAATTAAATAATTCTTGAAAGAAGCGAGACATTCACAGGGAAATTTAATCGTGTTGCATTCCAAATGTGTATTTTCTTTTTCTTCCAGATTATTTTTGGCCAAAATAAGTTCTTTTGAGCAGATCCAAGAACTCAGCATTTTTCTAGGAATTAGTCTTGTTTGAATTTCCATGAGTTCTCACATTTCCAACTAGTAGCCATTTTTTCATGCAGGATAACTCACCTGTTGGTTGACAATATCTTACAGCTGCTTATCCTTACAAACTGAACAGTTTGGTGAGAGAGGGAATTTGTATTAACCACGAACAAGTCATTGTAACTATTTGTGGTTTGGTGTTCGCTTACAGAAAAATATTTACTTTGTTAATGTCAGAAAACATTCTTGATAGGCTTCAGAGATGGTGATTTTGAACTTCCAGTGCACTGCTTATGCTGCTTTACTCTGGTACATATTCTCACCCTTTCTTAGGTGAAATTGCTTGCACTTTAACCCTGGTCACATACTGCTGTACTGACATCATTGAGAGTTATCTGACTGTTCAAGTACACATTTGTAGTGAAGAGTCATATGAGTTGTGTTCGTTTGGGATGTTGCATTGAAGCCCTTTTTCAGCCTCCACCTTTTAATTAGAGACCCTAGTTAAACACTTGGGCTTCAGTAGCAGGACTAGAAAAGTATACTTAGTGAAGAGGAGCAGTTTGGCACGCTGAGGGGAAGTATCTTCCTTGTGACCAGTGAAATTTCAAAATAGAAAGTTCTGATGAGCACTGACAGAAAAGATGTGTAGCAAAGAAAAGCGAGAAGCAGAAGACTCACAGTAGGCAGTACAGGAAAATACCGTGCTAGAGGCAAACCAGCAAGGTCAACTTCAATCTGAATACAAGACTAAACTGCTTTCAGTCTACTGGGATGATATACAGGAATCTGATATTGTAATTTAATCATATTAAAAAAGCTTAGTAACTCTTGGAATGCATGAAGTAACCACATGAGCTCTACACTCTGTTTACACTCTCTTGATTAACCCACCCAAAGGAATCTGTAGCATACAAAGTTGAAGCTTCTGAGCCCTTGTTAGCATAATGTGTGTTAACTTTTAAGGGGGGAAAATGAGTAAGCAAGCAGGAGGGATCTGGAAAGTGGTGGGTTGTTGGGTTTTTTTTTCTCTCAAAAATGAGCTCTGCGTATCAAGGACAAACACTGTGGTACAGAACGCTCTCGAAGTAGTAAGTCCTGCTTAACCAACAGAACCTTGTCAGTGCTGTGATTATAATGGATGTCTAAAGTGAGGAACAAATACATGAATACAGCTGGAAGAATACTCTAGCACTTGTCCTGTATTTTTTGTAAGGGTATGTTGAGAAAAAGGTGGGTTACAGTTGCAGATTCTTTGGTCAAGAGAGGGGTCAAAGGAAAACTGTAGAGCTGGTAACCATCATGGCATTCCCCTGAAGGCTGTTTTGGTCAGTTGAATCAAATTATTTTGGCCTGCTTGTGTAGTTGGGTGGATCAGAGCGCTCTTATCTGTTAGAGAGTTTTGAGTACCAAAGCTTTGGTACAACCAGCTACCTTTCTTTGCAGTAAGTGGAAACAGAAACGTGCTCTCTAACAGAGATCCAGTTCCTACATGGTATTGCAGGGCTGTCTAAAGCACGAGTAACTTTTACAACAAACAGGTTAGTACAGATAATGGAAGCAGTATGATGGTGTCCTGACCCATCTAACATCTCCTTTCTCTGCAGAGCTGAGAATTAGCATCTGTGGGATGCTAGATGAAAATAACTATATGGCACAGTTCAAAACTCTCCAGGAAGAACCTTTGTAGACATGTGTTGCAGCCTGTTGAAATATTTCCCAGATCTTGGTGGAGTTCTACCATCAGTGACCCCTGTCTGGGGATATAGGTATCTGGCTGTAAGGATTCAACCCCTAAATCAGGGTCACCACGGAAAAATGCAAATAGGACAGAAAAGAAAATTACTCTTTCAAAATGGTAAAATCTGTTTGGGTTTTTTACTTAAGTCAATGACACCATTAAGCCTTTATCAAACATCTCATGATGATTCAAATGTGGATAACTTTCAATTAAGAAAAAAGATCCTTTATTTTAGAATAACATTATAGCTGTATGTACACAAATGTTCAAACTATGTTCTCAGCTGTCACTGAGCAGTCCAAATGCTTTATTACAACTATGTTACACAATTAGGTGAACAATTACATTAGTCTAAGTGCCATCATAGTCTAAGAAATTAAACAAACAACTGCAAAATCACCTGTAATTATATCATTCCAGTACTATTGAATATAACGTGATCTTTAAATGTAAAGTGCCAGCCTTTGTAAATTGGCCTAGTTATCACTTCAAAACTGCATATATTATGTAAAAGGACATATATGTCCCCATTCTAGCAACTCTAACAGAAAATTTAGGTGATAGATTAATTGTATTTGCTTTAAAGCTGATCCAATGACAATTTTTAACTAACAGATATGCAATAACTGAAACTTACCTTAACAGTTAAGGTAATTGCTATATGCTTGCTATGGCATTAGAATACTGAGTGTATTTCAGAAATGAATAATTATGTTGCAATTTCTTTTTGATACGTTTCTGCTTAATGGTGGTGTAAGTACTGTAATTATCATTAGTTATTAATTTCTTATTATTTCCTTGGGATTTTTTGGTGTTTCTAGTGCTCTATAATATAATGCAGTACTTGTTCAATTAGTGTTGACAATTCTACATTTCCCTTACTGAGTACGTACATACAGTGAGCTACCTATAAAAGTTTATGGTTAATGAAAAAATATAAGAAAATTTAGTTGTTTCTTTTGAGGAGTTCAGAATCGTGTTTCCCTGCAACAAATGCGTGTTAAACTAAGATGAACTAATGCAAAGAAATATGCTTAGCTTAAAGCTAAAGCATATCTCATTTTAAATGTGACTGAAGGAAATCAAGCATCATCTCTATAAACTGAAGTCCTCAGTTTCACATCACATTGAAAAACAGTAGCTCTAGAAACAAACACATCCGGGAAAAATATTAACAATTTAAATGATCCTCAAATATTCATATGCCAGTGCTAACCATTCATTTTAAATGCTTCTCTAACAAAAGCAAATGAATTGTTCCACTGTTAATTGGACACTTAATACAGACAAACATACCCAGTGAGACTGTTAATCTCGTGCTGTTTGCCGTGCAGCCCCCCATGAGCGCTGCAGAGTGGGGTCCTTGAGACTTGTTCAGCTTGGGGCAAAACTGTGCAGGGCTGTGCGGCGCAGCCCCTCTGCGGGACACGTGCGCTGGGGACGGTGTTTGCCAACAGGACCATGACAGTTAATATTTCTGAACAGGTAAAATAACCTACGGGAAAGTAATGAATGCATTAAAAGCTGCTCTTAAGATACATCACTGCATCTTGTATCTAAGTCAATAGTTTCATGAGTATCTATGCTGGGAAGAGAAGGGAAAACCTTGGGAGAAACCCAATGACAAGGCAATAGTTCGCAGCTATTCACCCAGGACTAGAAAGGGATTGCAATTACTGGTAAAGAGGAGGAGGATATTACTGATAATTAGATCAACAATTAATAAGTTCCTAATCGGGGAGCGATATGTAAGTAGGTCAAGAGGAGAAGTGATTACGCTGTTGTGTGTAGTACAGGAACTAATAAGTAAGCACGGGTTTACCCTGCAGGGAGAGGTTGGCAAGGTGCAGTAGTGTGGGTTGCTGGAGGGTGAGTTCCCAGAGTACCAGCTACGGTTACGTAGTCCTCTGCTAAAGTGCAGCCACATCCACCCATGACAGGTCTCTCTTCCAATGCATTACTGTCACGTACTCTTGCAGTTACCGGGAAGGTGGGCTTGGGCCAGGCAGTACGCTCTGTAGCTCTTAAATGTGGTTTTACAAGATGTCGCCTCAGTGCAGGAGGGACAGTTTCACTGGTTACAAAAGCTATGTGGTTTCAAAGAATGCAAAGCAATTGCTACAGAAAAAATTCAGAATGTGTCATAGTACCACTGTCATTAAATAATTAAAAATAGGATAGTTGTGTTTGTTTAGTATTTTCAGCAGAACGAGACTGTGTGTACTTGCAGTGATTTCTCCGTGTAAAAAATTGGTATATACCCAGGTACTGGGGGGAGGGCTTAGGTATTGCTTCTGAAATGTCTGAAGATACAATGATGTAAAACTGCAGTTATAAAGGTAAAGGTCCCATATAACTAAAAAAAGTAGAATTTTAGCAAGGATAATGCTAATTTTACAGACTTAAATGCTAACAGAAGCTCCAGAGGGTATACACAAGTACCTCGTCACTGTTCTGGGGGGCTGGCATTACAGCTGAAAGAGGGACCTCGTTAAAAAAAAAAAACACCAAAACAAAACCCACAAACAAAACTACACCAAAAAAAACCCAAAACCCCCAAACCAAAAACCCAAACACACACACCACATCACCACCCCCACCACCACCCCCCCATCCCCTGCAAAACCAAAAATTCCCAAAAAAACCTAACAGTAGCCATCTCAGAAAGCCATGATTTTGCTAGGAGTAAGGAAGTTCTATCAACGCTATCTCTGATTCTACGTCTTTATTAATATTTTCCTAACTTTCAAGTATTAGGGGAAAGATTCTTACCTATTTCTTTAAATGGCAAAGATACCAACAAATGTAGAACAGCTGTACATGTTCATGTTTGAGGGGGATGTATGTAGATTTCTGCACTTCACCACAACCTCCTCAATGACATTTATTTTTGTTACCTTTTTGTATTACTCTTACAGTATTATCACAGAGGCTTGACAATAAACTTGGTTGCAGTGGAGTAGGATGTCAGGTGTGAAGACAGTCATTCCTAACAAAATCATGTGGCCCTTGTGCCAGAGGTAATGCAAAGAAAAAAGACATAGCTTAATATTAAAGCATGGCTCTTTCCTTTCCATGCCTCCTTCTTGACGTTAATGGTGAATTCAGGTCTCCACAAAGGGATGAACAGGAGTTGTGTTACAGGGTGGATGGCAGAACTTCTGAAGTTGTCTAACCCTGTGAATCCCTCTGAGCATTCTCAGATCCTCCAGACAAAGAAGTTCTTGCACAGTAAGTTTAGAAAAGTTTCTGCATCCTGGGCAGTCTTGTCAGAGCTGCCAGATTAGAGTTTGACGCAATTCTTTCCAGTGTCTTTTCAGGCGTACCTGTTCAGAACGTCAGCTAGAGGTAGTGGCATTTTTAACTGATGCTTCTGAACTTTTTTGTCTGGTTTGTGCTTGAGCTCAGTCCTGGCGTGCTTTTTAGGCAGTATCAGATAGTGTCTGTGAAAGGAGACGTGTTTGTCAGCCTCCCATAAGATGAATGGGATGCAGGGAAGAGGTAAGGCACGAAAGCCGTACACCTGTGTGAACGAGTGATTTTCCAGGTTTGCTGGCAGCTTAAAAACAAACATAACATTGTTCAACATAAACAGTATTCAGGGATTGATCAAAACATTTATTTGATTACGTAAGGTGCTGGTATGAATACATACGAAAAACAGATCTGCCTTTCAGATTTCACAGTCCTGTGAAAGCAATGCTCAAACAATTTCAGACCACTTTCTGAAAGGGAATGTCAAAATAAAATCCAAGACAATTTCAAATCTGAAAAGAAAGACTGGAGGGTTCTCCCTAAAGCTAGAGTGATGAGGGTCCCTTGGAATCTTTGTCAGTGAGCCCCCCAGTTTTAAAATTTGTGACATAGATGAGGACTTTAGAGATAATTACATCCGCAGGTCTTCCTGACAGCAGTACCTTTTGCAGCTGTTGTGACCACAGTGCAGTCCTAGTGAAAAACCTTCTTCCCTTACTAAATTAAATTGAGGTCATTGTAATAGTGTTTCCCCTATGTGTTTTTAACTTTTCAAAAGGTACATATGGCATGGTTTGTTCCCTTACAGTATCAGACATGCTCATTTCTACATGGGTATTTTTAAAAGTAAAAGCCTAAATAATAAACAAACAAACAGAATTTAACTAGTGCCTTTATTTGGTTTTAATCTCTCATGTATACTTAAATGCTATTATTGGCGGGTATATATTCAGTTTTAGTGAACGGCACCATAATTATTCCAACAAAGTCATGCAGTACAGTAATATATTCACCAAATCTTACAGCTGCCCTGGGCTATGCTAACTTATGCAACCCTATCATATTTAATGAATGTGTACACTCTGCCCTCATTAGTGGATTTGCTATTACTAAAGTTCTGTTAGGAAGTCAAAACTTCATATTATAACTTCTATGTCTTCCTGAAGTTTAAAACCAAACCCAAAGCCAGTAGGTTCATTTGCACCATTGCAAGTGGTTGGGTCCTCAGGACTGTTAAGGAGGATTGTCTGATTTAAAATCGATATTTCTAAATCTGTTTGAATGAAAGTATCATTAAGATTTTGTTTACATGAGGATTCAGGAAAGCTTAAAACAAATTAATCCAAATTAGCACCCTACGTAGGCTTCTCACCTAGAAATAGAGTGACCTTAGCTCACTGAAGCTTCATTCTTCTTTTTTCCCCTTGCTTATTCTGCACTGCTGTGTTCTCCACCTCTGAGACAGATAGTCCAAGATGAAGTTACTTATTTCTCATGACGTTTTCGAACACTTTGGATACTTAGCTAATGTACTATAATTTTAGCTTATGCTCTTTCAATTAGTAAGACAAATTTCTTCTATTGCTCATTTACTGGCTGTTTTCATGCTGCACTCATTATCTGTCTTGTTCCACGGGAACAGACTTTTAAATTGGGAATGGGTCAAGAGAGCACACTCGAAATGACTTCTGACAAGCAGCTGACATTTTTCTGCACCTAAGATGTTCTAATCTTCATGCTAATAAGGACATTTATTCTCATAGAGTTTAATAATTGTTGATGGCTTCAGAAATAAAAAAAGTAGTACTTAAGTCATGAACAGTGTATGCTCCTGCACAATGTAAGCTCAGTGAAGTGGCACACAGCACTTCTAAAACTGAAGAGACTATGCATGTCTTTAATGGAAAATGGTAATATAAAACAAGGAAAAAATATCCAGCAATGCTGTTTATAAGTATCTCAGAATTAAAATACACTTTTTATTCATTAGGGAAGCATATTGAACTATAAGAACAGGTAAATGTACATAATTTTTGTATTTTGGAAATTAGAGCAAACGTGCAGTTTTAAAATTTTAATTTTTTGTGCCTGAAATGGCATTTTTAGAAGTGTTTGGGGGCAGGAAAGGAAGAATGTGAGCAATGATAGTGTTAGATTACATCACAGAAATCTAAGCACTAGGTTGCTACATTCAGTTTTTCATCATTAAAGCCTGATCTAATAATCGTAATGGATATTGGTGTGGTTCCTCAGTAATCAGATGATTTAGTGAAGCCTATGGATGTATAAAAGATTCTGGGGTTTTGTTCTTTTTTCCTTTGTTAAAGGTGAAGGATGAAAGGATAAAGAAGTTTCTTCTCTAGAATGGTGGTCTTGTTGGACCACAAATGTGGAAAAAGAACTGGAGCAGAAAACTTGTACCATTGTTAAATTCATAGCTTCAGAATTTTAGAACTAGTTTATGTCTTGTAATGATAGTGGTTTTGGAACTTCAAGCCACATTTGGCTCACCACCAGCTGGCATCTTCATACCTATTTAGGCAGTTAAAACCAACTGACTTGACTGTTGCGACTAACCAGCATCTCTTTTAAAGGTTTTGGCTGTATGTGGTGTCAGGTGTTTGGTACTTATGTTGGCCATGTCACTTCCCTTCAGGTGTTTGCTTGTAATGCCTGCATTTGAAAGCGGTGGTGCATGTTTAAATGTGATTTATGATTACATCAGTTGACCAGTGGGTTTTTTAAAGGTGATACAAGAGATGACCAAAGAGGCTTCTGTTAGTTATGGCTCAAACCTTTGAAAGTAGATGCCTAACAATATAATAATAATAAAAAAAAGCCAACAGCAAAACCAACCAACCAACCAAAAAGCCAAAGTAGTATAGGCTTAATTTTATTCCCTCTGAAGAAAAGGATCAGATAAGTTCACTACTACAGAATTGTTGCATGGAGTTTCTGCACAGCTGAAATCCAGCTTCTTTAGTGAGAGCACTTGGGCCAGCGCAGGAGGGTGGCAGATCTCGGCAAGGGAGGACAGGGAGAGGACAGCAAGGAGGGAACTGATAGAATGGGGAAAGATGTGACACAACAGCACTGTGCTGCTTTGCAGCCCTTCATAGATTGTTGTGCACAATTGTGTCACTGTAGGTACGTATTTCAGAGTACAATCAATTTTTACCACACTTGTCTTCAGCTGCCCTTGGTAGCAGTCCAGCTACCTGTACCTGGAAATACTTTTGTTCCCGAATGGTGCTTTCTGCCTTCTTCCTATTGATGCACTGCTCCCAGAAGTACTTTTATGCAGTGATAGTCAGTGAAATCCACAGTACTTACAACTAGATTAATGTTCTATTACACTAAATTTACTTCAAACACTACTCTGTTTCTAAATAAATGTTTCACCCTAGGCTTTGATGTAAACATTTGTGTGGGGGTGACTATATAGATATATATTTTTAATTTTCAGCAAAAAGAAAATATTATTGCCAAGTACTATGCAGTTATCCACCTATGACTTTTTGCATGAATGATTTATCTTCTATCTACACACAATTTAGATGTAATTTATATGGAGAAGCCATGACGGATGCCCTCTGTGTATATTACACAAAATTGGTATCTATCAGGATTGAATGCTTGGCACACAACAGGGCAATTGCCTGCAGTCTGGAAGTGATAAAGCCATAAAGAGGAGCAAGAAAGCAGAAAAAGCACTTGCATCTGCATACGTATGCAAATATGGCTGATGGAGCGACTCAGAATCATAGCAATACTTTGGAAAAGTCCTGAGCCTGTTTATCACTCCCAAGGATCAAAACTATAGAAGCAGATGGGTGCAAGGGAGGATTGATCAGGGATGGTATGAATGTTTATGTAGAATTTTACCTGTATGGTATGCATTAGAAAAGGCATTTTTTTGGTCCGGAAAAGATGTAGCTGGTAGATAAACAAACAGCGTAGCAATTGGATGTCAGGCTCAACCAGCAGTCCTTTGAATGGTTGCTTCTAAAGAAAGAACAAACATTTACTGAGATATTTTTTTCCTGGGTAGAAGTAGGCCATGTTAAATGACAATTAGACTCTAGTCAGCAAGCTGTCTTTTCTGTTCTTTTTTTCGTATAGCTTTAAATTAGAAAGACACTCTCATCGTTGTATTAGCTTTCCATTTGGGAGATGCAGTTTCAATACCCGTGTTCTGCGCATGCTTCCTGTGTGAGTTTGGGCAACAAAGGGTTCTTCACATCCCAAGGTAGAATCATAGAATCATAGAATCACGAAGGTTGGAAGAGATCTCAAGGATCATCCAGTCCAACCGTAAAGCCTGGGACAAGCAGGTATGCTGCACGTTGAGGTGTTGGTGATATTTATGGGAAGCTATGTGCAGGGGTGGCTGTAGAACACTGACAGTGTGAGGCTGTGGCTTCTCTGAGGTAGTGCAAAGACCAATCTAATATACATGTACTTCGGTTTAGACAACAAGAACTAAATTTCTGGTTATATAAAGTGGTGTAGGTACACTGACTCAGCCTCAACCTCCTTATCTTTCACATAAATGTATATTTAAGGCAGTATTACCAAGCATTGCCTGTACTGAGCAGCTGTTCAAATATGCAGTAGGTAGGAAGCTGCTGACACCAGGCAAAGGATTGAAAAACTTTTCTTGATGTAAAAAAAAACCCATGCACTGTCTTGAAAGAGAAGAGGTGCGTGGGTAATCCATTTAAATTACTGGCAACTATGTCTTTGAAGGCTAAAATGTCAGTGATAGCAAACATTCTTTCAACAGGTTTAAACGGAGGGGGCTTGCTGGAAAGGCATATGCTGGAGAGAAATGGCCGGCTGACTTCTCTGGCGCACTGTTTTCACTGGCTGTTTAGAGGTGGGGAAGTCATTGGAGTTAGGGGGAGGAAGACTCTGCTCTTTTTGGAGGGAGGAGAAAGCAAGATGAGATGCTTTCGCGGGTGCAGGTGTTGCTTTTTCACAGGCTTAAAAACTGCTGGAATGACCAATATTGTTCAGGTCCGTATTGTTCAGTGGAACAATAAAACTCACATTACAGAAGCTGGTGACAGCCGTACCTGTGGTACGCGATGGCTTTTAACCTGCTCTTCAGTTAACAAATGACAGATAGAAAAAACTCCACAACCTTTGAGCTAGAAATTGTTCAGACACTTTAATCACTGTTCTTCCATTCCGAAGAAACCAGATGTGAAACCAGATGTGGTTGGGCCAGGTTCTTGTGAGACAGTGAAAGTCCAGTGACACTAAAAGAAAGATACTGCTGTTCCAAATTAAAAAATAAAAAGAGTTTCTATTCCAATGCTTGGAAAACCAGTATAGTCCATTCACAATACCAGCCACCACTGAGGCTGCATACCAATGATCAATTCTGTAGTTTGTCATGATTTCACATAAGTGAAAAAGTGCTATGTGAAGATATCAGAGCAATGAAAACCGAACTTTAAAATTGGTTTTTATTACACTTTTGACACCCTGAATTAGACTTGCACAGATTAGATAGCCCCATATTAGACTTGCATTTTAAAATGTTACATTTAGGAATAGATAAAAAAGAATTGGGGAAAAAAGAGCTCTGAGGGTCACAATGGAGAAGAAGATTGAATAAAATGGGAACCTTTTTATTAAAAAAAAATAATAAAAATCCTGAAAGGGAGAGAAATGGGCAGGCAATGGGCAGGCAGCCTGACTGTGCAGCTCACCTGCAAGACAAACAACTGGTAGCAACAGTTCCCAGTGGTGTTTTTTATTCAAAGTTAGCATGCTGATTGTGGAAAACTAGCTTGAACCAGAATTCCACTAGATCTTAAATCTTACCTTCTTATCACAGGGTCTTTCCTGGGAGCCGTGCCTCTACGGCAAACTACATCAATGCACTGGGGATAGATACATTAGCTACAATGTCTTACTTTTTCTTTTTTTAATGTTTAATTCTAACACATTAGAATGCAGATGCATTTTTCCAGTACGTAAATTTGAGTAGTGAATGCTGACATCTACAGATCTTTTGCCATTTTAACATCTCTGGTATTTGTAGTACCTACTTTAGCCTCTGGGCCATCTGCTCTTCATTCCAGTTGAGCAGTACATTTAGATGAATGGCATCAGATCATGTCCTGTGCTTGTGAAGTGATGTGTCTTTCTTGTTGGTCTGTGCGTAATGCGTACTTTTAGTGTTTGATATAGTCTGTCTAGCTTTAAAAGCACTTCGGTGTTTGAGTGGGTGTGATGGTGTCCACGTACCTGTGAAGGCTGACAAGTATCTGGAAAGCTCAGCTCTGGTTGAAGGCCACAGGAAAGGAGAATAAACCAGTTATATCTGCAGTAATAAAGACAATTTATTGTCTCACTCCATTGGAGAATGGAAACTTGGTACGTTTTTAGCAATGTTTAGAACTCTCTTCTTTCACACCACTGTAACTTGATGAAATGAAGTTATTCCTTATCTACTCCTGTGTAAGTAGGAGGCAGGTTTCTAAGGCCAGCATGGAATTGTCAGAACAGCTTTTAATTTAACAGCACCAATTCTTCAGAGGGTAGTGATATTAATTTTAAACAATTCTGTGAACTATTGTGAAATGCACTTTTAAAATTATTAAGTGATGAAATGTGATAGTGCCAGTAAAAAAAAACAAAGTTATTCTTTAAGAGGATCTTGTTAGTTTACTCAATGGATAAGAATTTAATATTATACATAAAAAGAAAATCTCATAAACTTAAAAAAAACCCCAGCCTATATTTTTCTCTTAACTTCATAGTGTTAAGCAAAGATTAATAAAACTTTCTGAAGTCAATATTCTCATTCAATTTAAACAGAAAACACAAGCTTTCAAAGGATAGCTGTCATTGAAGTATTTCTGCAGTCTGCAAGTGCAGCAAACTAACTATACCCACAAAATTAGCTGCGTGTGCACAGCCCTCGCTGAACGCTGCTGGAGGACAGGGCTTTTCCCTTGGCTGACCTTCCTTCCAAGCAAAGCTTTTCACTATACTTTGCTTTTCCTCTGATAATCCCACTCGTTTTGATTATAAGAATCCTGTTGCTATGAGAATGGCAAAACACATGAGCTGCCTTTTCACAATTACTGTTTTTATTGTGAAGGGAGATGATGTACTTCAGCTACGGCTTGCTATGGCTCTCTAACAGCTCAGCAGTGAGATAGGAAACAGCACTAGAAAATGCCAAGGTGTTTTTTTTTCTTGTAAAGCCAAAGGGATAGTAAGGTATTTATGACAACATCAATTTATGAAACATTATTTATGTGAGCATTAGATGAGTGATATTTTAATGTTATTCTTCAAGTCACATTTTTCCAGTACTGAAAATGTTAAAGGACAAACATACAAAAAACTCCAAACCTTTCCATGTTTTAAAAGAGTTTCTTCTGTAATGCATAGCAACTGAAAAGTATATTAACTTAATTTACTGTGCAAAATAAATACCTGCATAGAAAAGGATTTCTACCTAGACAGCCTACACGTATCCTTGGTGACAGTGTAAATTCATAGTATGGACTACAAAATATAAAATGCCATGAAAAATTTCTAGCTAAGAAAGGATCCATTTTTGAATCTTGCTTTCTTTTTAGGCTCTTGAATGAAAGTTTCACTTTCTCAAGTGCTAGTTAGGTATTCACTTTAGCCTTTGCTTATCACTAAATACTTCAGCTATCTATTTAACTCAAAATAGGAATGTCTTTGAAATATACTGCAGAAACAGTATACATTCATAAGCACATTAAAAAAAAAGAAAAGCAAATTGGCACATAAATTTAATGAGGTTTTGCTTTCTCATGCTAAGACTAGGGTATTGGAAATTTTTCTTTGTTTTGGTAAAATTCTGTAGGGTGAGATGGTTAGAGACAAAAGCATGTGGGCACTTTGAAGTTGGGAGGCCAGCTCCCAGTGATTCGAACCAGAATAGGAGGTGAATTCATTCTGAGGGCGGAAGGTGAGGCTGATTGTCACTGTGCAGCTGTAACCACCCCTGTGGTCTGCTGGGTCTCCTGTTGCTTCTCCCTCATGTACATGTTCTCAGGCCAAATTCTCACAGGAGTATTGCATCCTCTGTTCCAGGGCGTGTGAACTCAACACCGAACAGATGCATGTATTGCTGCTTCCAGAAGTTATGAGCCACCTGTATTGTCTAGAAAAATCCAAAATATTTAATTGAACTATTCAAAATTCAAAATATTGAACTATTGAATGATTTCTAAGACGGTGTGGCATCTGATGAATAAAAGGCTCACAGATGAATTCTTGTTTTTTCTGTATTTTTCTACGTATTCAAGTAATATCTGTAACAACAGAAAATAGAATGATATTTTTGAACTGAGGGTTTGCTCTTTTATATTCCAGAAGCAGCAGGAGACTAGACCTACTTCCTTGGCATTACGAATGTAAAGCCACTTTTTTGTGAGAATGTGAATCACCTAATTTGCCTGTGTCTAAAGGATGTACCAGCCTTTAAGTGGAGCTGCTCAGGGAGGAAGAAAGTAGTTAATTAGCAAATGCATTTGTATGCACATTATTGCGGCTGATTTATATGGCAATGGCCATATAAATCTAAGGACAAAATTCACATGCTGACTTTGGTCTTTTGAGGGCCTTTTTAAAACCTCTACTTGTGTAGTGTTTTGTGCAAGTTTGCATAAACGTAGACAAAGCTTATAAATGTTGTGATTTCAGGTTTCAATATAGAGAATTTCTTAATTTTCTGTAAAAGTTCAGTTAGGTTACTGAATACCTTGACAATATATATTTGCATATGGCAGTGTAGAAATTCTCATCTATGACAATATGTTATCAGATAGAAATCTATCAAAACTTTTTTAAAAAACAGCTTTACAGGCACTTTCATACAGAAATATCTCACTTTACGTGGTGTTGATCTCCACTGGTAAACAAAAATTCTCTAATTTTCATTACTGATGACATTTAATAGTTCTACGCTGAATATTCAGGACAGCAGAAGCCTTGGTCACCATCAGACTTGGTATAAGCTGGTAAAGTAATGCTTGCATCAGAGATTCTTATATCAAATGTAAAAAATGTTACATTCTATTGTAAGCCTTTCTTCTGTGGAGTAATCCATAGGCACGGAAAAGAAAGATTCCATCAGGAAGCACAGCTACATTATTTTACCTCTAGTTGATAATGTTCAAGGGTTACTTAAAACCATTTGATGCTGGGCTGCACCATGCTAGGTGTTTGAGACCTGACAGAAAGCACGCGTCTCTGGCTTCCTTTGGGGACGTTTCTGTGTCTAGCAAACACTGACTTGACAGGGGTGGTCTGGCTGCTGCTGCCCCTCATCCTGCTGCTGGGGGTTAAATTGCTTCATCTCCCTATTCTGGTGGGAAGCTATCATGGATTTTGACAGGGGTGGTGTCCTGCCAGGTCTGCCAGCAAAACTGAGACTGCCTGATCATGAGGTTCAATGGGAAACGAGTGGTAGAAGGTGGAGGGGAACGGGGCAGAGGTGCCCCTTTGGTGGGCTGCTCGCCCCACAGCCTTTGCTGGACGGCTATTCTGAGCCCTCTGCTGTGATGGGCAGCCTGTGCTGTGAGCTGTGCTAGGAAAACACCTCCCTGCAAAGTTAATACTTGCAAGTCTAATCTCTCTGCTGCTGCTCAGGTATTTAATAGCAGACTGGACTAGGAGCCAATTTGTATTCTGCTTTGATTGCAGAGATTTTCCCGTACAGGTGTGGTCCTCTACTTTACGCTGTTACCTGTCATTTGGTGGTGAGGCAGGATGGAAATTGAATATTTTACTAGAATTATTGTAAACAAAAATATTTTTCAATTGTTGAAGGAGAGAAGGAGTCTCTCTTTCAAGAGAGGGACCACTGTTTCCTACAAATCCTGAAATATGGTCTAAATAAAAATAAACCTAACACGTCCCACCCAGCAACATTCCTGGACTGAATAACACAGACTTAACGAAGACCGAGGAAAGCGACTGTGAAGGTGTGCTGTGTTGATGGACAATGCATTTTTAGCAATGTAATTTACTCCTGTTCAGCTTTACTGACCTTTTGAAAGATTAAAATAGAAATATTATTCTCTGTGGTCTGATTGATTTCAGCTGTTTCAGCTACTGTACTCAACCACTCAAAGGCTTCATATAAAAGCAGCCCCAAGGGGATACAGTTGAAGAAATTTCTAATAGTTTGAGGTCTGATTGTTATAACCCCAAGTTGTAATGGTATGCGAGGGTGCAGAAGTAAGAGGGTTGTTTATTTTGTCCGAGCTGAAGTGGCACACTTTTATTGCGGTTTCGGTTGTTGTTTTTTGTTGGTTTTAAAAAAGTTTTTCAAAGCGCCGTCCTGGGAAATACAACCTGGGGATCAGAACTGTGGAAGAGTGATGTTGTTGATTTCAAGCTCTTTTCTGCAAGAGGAGTACAGAACAAGTACGACGTGAAGGGAAACGAGGTTTCCCTGCTGTGTAACTTGCCCGTGGCACCACCCGCACCCGCGGGGCAGCAGCCTCTGTGCGGCTCCCGCGGCTGCTGCTGCACAGCTGGAGCTTACGCGCAAGGGGCTCGGAAGTACCCCACTATTATCCCGGATTTGCAGTGGAGGGAGGAAGGACAGAAACTTTTGTTATCTGGATTGATTTTTGTCAGTTCTCTCCCTCTTCTGCCCACAGTCTCTAGAGTTTCACTTTCAGGAACATTTTACAGCTCTCCCTCGATAACGTGCTCACCAGGCAGCACTTCATAATACGCTTTTGCCCATCGGTGGCAAATGCAATTGCTATTGCACATAAATGCCCATTGAAGCCAACACATTATTAAACATGACGAAGACATGCAGGTGACATCTTAACTGACATCCCGCCACCACAAAAAGCTGCTGTGGAAAGGCACAATCCTGTCCTTCCCCGTCCCTAGCAGAGCACTGCCACCCTCATGCCATGTCCCCCTGCTGCCGGTGCTTTCACGTGGCCTGGGTGAGCAGCATGAAAAACAATGGAACAATAAACTCTGTGCCCCGGTCCAATTTATCACACTGCCGTACGAACAATTCTGTCAGAAATGCTGGGCTATGAAGGATAAAATTCAAGTCCCCAGAAAATAACACACAGACAAATTCAGAATCCACGCAAGCCGTTAATCATACAACAAATCAGAACAGGAAAATATGCTAAACTGTCCTAGTATTTGTCATCCTTAATATCTGATTTATTATTTTTAATTTTTTTTTCTTTGAAACTCAAAGTTTGTTAGTGTTCTACCCTACCAAAATTGTGACATCCATTGACTAGGAGTTACAGGATCTTAATGTTGTATTCAGCTATTGCAAGAAAGATGGTTTTTGAGTTAAATCCACAGTACTCAAAGGGGTGAAGGGAGAAGAAATGAAGAAATTGCTGTACTAAAGCAGAACAGAAATCAATCTAATTTAATATCGTTCTCTGCCAGTGGCCAGTGCTGGGTACTTTAGGGGAAGATATGAGAAAAACTGTGATAATTGCTTTCACAGGAAATATTTCTTTCTGCTGCTTCTCGTATATTTGTGGCTACTGTATCTTGTGATACAATGTATTAAATCCTTTCAAAAATTTTACTTTAAGAATCTTTTTATAACACCTCTAGAAGTTTTTTTCATTGAGATAAGCATCTACTCCCTTTTAAGAAATCGTACTGATTTTTGGCCTCAATAATACTCATTCCACAAGATCTCAAGGTCTTATTACGCTTTGAGTGGAAAAAGTATTTACCTTCATGGGTTTTTAAAATTACTGTCTTCCAGCTTCACAGAACCGATGACAACAGAAATAGAGAGAAGTTCCCATTATAACTTCTGTATTGCTTAATGTTCCATATAAATTATTGTGTCATAGTTCTGTGGTGATGTACTTAAAAGGATTACATTTTTCTGAAGCTGCAATTTCTTAAAAAAAAAAATGCATCAAAGAAATGGAAAACTTCTAGGAGGAAAAGGAAACTAGTCTTTCATGTAAAGGGACATTAAAACATTGCCACATTAGTTGTCATTTCATGATTGACTTTGCTCATTGCAGATTATTGCATTTCCAATTTTTTTTTGCTTTGAAGTTATACCCGAAAGAGCATACCCGCACAGTTTGATGTGTATGGATATTGTCATCATCACCTACGTCATGCTGACAGCTGTAGAAGTGTTTGCCCCCAGAATGCAGTTAACCACTGGAAGGAGACTACATGGCCTTACAGATTGTCTGCCATGGTGTTGGCAAGCATGCAGAGTTTGGTGTTACCTTCAGGGCCAGCTTGAATTTAGGTATGATTTTAGGACTGGCTTATCTTAAGCTGATCAGGATCAAGCTTAAGATAAACTGGAGACAACTACTCTTTCTCTGAAAAACAGATGTCCTCGGAAAGTTTTGTGTGAATTGAAAATCTGTCTCTTGAGAAAAACAACTTTTCTCACGCAGATTTTAAGTTCTTGTAATTGCAGGATGTGTGCTGGCTGGTTGTGCTAGCAGCTGATGGATTGAGATGTGACCAGACAACACTGACATGCCTCAGCCTCTTGCAGTATCTGGAAAAAGACAGCCAGGTGCTGAAGTGGACATAATGCACTATAGGAGCCAGAAAAGAAGGAGCTTTCCCATTCATAAATATGTGTACAACTTCTAAAGATGAAGATTTTAAGTGTGGGAATCCTTAAATGTGTTTTAATGTCCAGGACTGAGGAGGGAGAGTTAATACAACCGGACCAGTTAATGAAAGCGTTAAGCACTCACAGACCCGCATGGTAACGGAGGAAGTTGGCTGCCCTCCCCATTCATCCCCAAGAAACTGAGAACTGTTTCTCAAGGTCAGCTTCCCCCAGCTTGGTCACTGCTGTCTGATGGAATAGGTCAGATGCAACCACTTCTTCTAGGCGCCGCTTCTACAAAGAAGAGTGCATTTTCAGAACAGCAGTAGGTAATTCTTACTGATAATTTGAGGTTTGGGCCGAATTGTTGCCCTGTGTATGCCTAATGGAGTCTGTGAGCATGAGCTGTTATGTACGTGTAGCACAACTGAACTCAGTGGAATTGCTATCTCAAGGGATCTACACCCCTTTACATCAGCTGAGAATCCAGGCTTTTCTATGTTCTTATAACTTTACAATAGAACAGTAAATATAGAAAACGTGCACAGCATATTCAATTTTTGCCATTTTTGGGGACAGTGATACTAATTGGGCACTTGAAGTACTCAATACTGCATTTTGCCAGAAAGGTTTTGTTGTATTCTAACACTTTGTTTTCAAACTGAAACACCAGATTTGTTCTCACAGCCGGACATGAAGACAAAATATCAAGTCATCCTGCTGTATATAGTTGTGAAAACATAAATTAACCTCAGGCACAGTTATTTGACTGCATTTCGTGACCCTTTTTTAAAACATTAATGAATGTTTAAAGTCGTTTCCCCATGTGGTTAACACTCTGTTAGTTCAATGCTAGATAAGACGCCACAGTTTTGCTTTATCACTTGAAAAAACATTGAGACAAAACCCCAGCTGATTCTCAGGAGATGACAGCCTTCTACGTTTATGCCAAGAAGATTAAGACTAGCATGTTTGTAATGGCTAAATATAGATTTTTGGACAGCCTTTTCCAAAGGAAAGGTACGTGACGAAATACTTGCTCAGGAACGCTATAAATACACAAGCAATTGTGTTTTTGGCTAGGCGAAAAGATGATTTCTGAAGCTCAAACGTATTGAGCAGTTGTTACTGCGTGATTAAGCCACTTATAGACTGCAGATGCATGTATTTACCTGTCTAGCTTGAAGGCAAAGGGTTTGACCTTTTTTTTTCTTTTTTCTTTTTATTTTTTTTCCCTGATGATATGGAAGAAATGAAAGTGCAGACAAGGAAGCCTTTGTATTTCTCTGTATATTTCCTTCCAAATAACATCTATCATTCTTTGCAATTTAAATACTAACTTGCAAACAGTGGGGGAAAGAATCACTGCTCTGTTTAACCCAGGGATGCTGTTTGGCTTTGGGTTTGTTTTTTGGTTTTTTTTTACAAACATTTAAAACAATAAGTAGAAAAAAGGCCTGAGAAAGCCAGCATAGGGCAATTATTCCCACACAGAGATAACAAACACGGTTTCTTCCTGTGTGACAGACAGTAGTCTGCAAGTCTGATTACCACTCTTGTTCCACGTTTTCTCTTACTGTATGTGAAGTACCATGCGGCATCATGTCCAGGAAAACTATAATATCACGTGGATAAGAGAAATATTCCTGGGCAAACAGAAAGCATCTGATCCTGTGGGCCTGCCTTCCCTTGTGAGGAAGGAAGGATAAAGTCCAGCTGCAGTGAGGTTGTCCTAGCGATGCTGTTGTGCTCGGGGACCTGGGATCGATGCGTTTGGTGTTCAGGCTGTCAGTTCTGGTCACACAGCGACTTTCCTGGCTGCTCTGCAACAAAGGCTAGCAGAGAAGATCCACTAAACCAGCTCTGTATCCTTTAATGATTGTCAGAGGGAAACAGGTTTTGCTGCATAGTAGTTTTCAATTTTTTTTCTAAAAATGCTTTATCCCCAGACTGCACACAGCCATTTTACTGTGCTTTACTCTGTTTTGTTCAATTTCAACATGCTTATTCATTGTCACGAGATCACACTAGGCAAATTTCTCTCTTGCTCTTTCTTTCCTAACCTTAAACTCGAGGCACTCCCATTTTAAAGGCAACACTTCCTAACGTTAGTGCACAGGGCCTTGAGTAGCTGGACCCATGGGATCCTGCAGTACACTGAACAGATTTTCCTTTGCTGATTCCTCAAGGATGTCGTACTAGGAGGGTTAGATACAGACCGTGGAGAATAATTTAGGAAAATTTTAAGTGATACGTGCCAAAAGATTTGTGTTGCTGCTATGGAGAATAAAAGAAGAGGTTAGCTATTTGTCACAGGCTTCTTTCAGACATTTTAATTCTTCTATCACAGTGATACAACCGAACGTGTGGAGACCCCCAGGTAACAGAGTGTTTGCCAGCTATGCTGTGTGTCCACCATGGGTACCCTTCTGCAGTTCAGATGCCAGCCAGCCTGCAGATGTGGTGCAAAGCACATCTCTTGAGGTCTTTTGAGCAGGGCACGGGGAGAAGGTGTTCTTTCCACAGCTTTGAGAGGAGCTATGCTAAGAGAAAAGACATTTTAGAAAGCAATATTGGGCAGGTCCACTTTGACAAAGTCTGTGTATCCCAGTGCTATTCACATGGTCTCTCTGTGCTTCCAAAAAGCTTTTTGAAAATGAGGGTTCAGACGCACGCAATTCATCCTGTTAATGTTAGGATTGCTTTTTGCCATTTAGTGATAGAAATCCAGCAATACCCTGTGAAAATTTCTGCAGAGCTTGCCGGGTTACTTATAGACTTGGCTGAATCATGGTCCCAAAACTCAGAATGATGGAGGTAGTAAACATGCTTTCTTGTGACATAAATTTGAGAGCAGGATTTCATATGAGCTATTGTACCTTCCCCTCCCTAACTAAGTGTTTGTTCTCTAGGGATGCTGGATGCAAGATAAGCTTTATCCGTATACTGTAGATAGGAATACAGGTGGGAAATAAAAATTACAAAATAAGCTACCTGGAAACAGATTCTATTCTTGCTATCAGTGTGCTTTTGTTTTCCTTTTTATATTTTGCCTTGTTCCTCCTTATCTCTTTTATCCTCATATTTATCTACCTATAAGCCCATCTTCATCTCTTCAGCCTTCACTGGAATCAACGGATTTCTAGTGGAGCTGGAAGCAACTTGGCTGATGATGCTCTGCAGTCATAGGCCATGTACTGGTGACACATTGACTCTCTCTGGATTTTCACTGGAGTGGTCTTCTGTTTTCATTGTGTATCTCTTTCCTATCTTCTATACCCACCCTCTGTCAGCATCCTGATGATCAGGGCACACGTCAGATTAGTCTGTGTTATATCCAGACTTGCTCCTCGTGGGATTGTATTGTCAGACTATTTACAGCCTCCATGGGAGAGACAGCTGCTGACTATACTTACATGTACTTGGTGCAAATTTGGTTCTTGCCATACTTGTTGGGGGTCTATTTTGTCATGTTCAGTGTTTTCTTTCTGGATAGTTGAAAGAAATCTGTAAAATTGATTATCTGGGAATAAAACATCCGTGACAGCCTTAGCATAAGTCTGCTATCAGAAGAGCAGCCCGTGTTCATGTAGACTTATCGGAGTTGTATCAGGAGTTGCTTCAACATGGATAGCGATCATCAGCAAGGATGCACTTTAACATAGGATTCCAAACCTCCACGGACACAACAGAAAAATTCTCAAACCTTCTGCATTTTCTTTGCTATGGGTTCCTACAGGTGCTGGAGTCTGCTTATTCGAAAGCTGTAATGTTTAAATTGCAGCCTATAGTTACTGTTGCCTTTAAAAATCATTGTGTATTAGAAGCTATATCACAGTAAAAGAGAACTTTTGAAAAACCCTGAAAGGTGCGCACCTGTCTTTGTATGCATCCAACTATAACTTAATACATGGCTTTTAACCTCTGTATCACTTTGCCTTGTTTATATATTTTACTGTTCATCCAAGAGATGAGCAAGAGCATCACTAAGCTGCAACAGAGCTTTTCCTGGTGAACAAGCCTTTCGCTAACCTGGAGGAATTAACCGTAGGATAAGAGTTAATTGCCTCTGAACTTACTTGCCAGCTGGGAAGGCCTAAAAAAAATACAACATATATATACCATGGATATGGCAATGAGCAAAAAAAATCTGATTTATGATCTGGATGTCATACCAAAGTAATATGATATGACAGGACCTATGGTTCATTGTTATAATTCATAGCTACTGTAATAGTAGGCACAAAAACCTAAAGTACAGGGCTGTCAGCCAATTAGTTGTGAATTAATAGAACTTCAGTGAAGTGTCAAAGGCAAAACACTAAAATGTTTTATATATGAGTATGATATATTTATACGTGCTTCCCATCGTGCGATCCGTGCCCCTGCAATGTGTATTCTAGCCTCTGCTCTCTGAACACGGATTCACCAGTGGCATCACTTGACTTCTCCTTCCTATTTTCTGTTACCTGATAGAAGTCATAAATCCCAAACCCCCAAACTGTGCAGTATCACACTCATTGCTCCCACAGTTCTTACTCTCAACTAAATGATGAGAAGCATAAATTTCCTGCCATGAACTTCCGTGTGTTAAATTCTTGAATAGGGATTATAACACAATGGGATACCTCAATTTCTTTTCCCTTTTTAATGAGTTTTAATTTAAAACAAACAGGGTCATCAGAAGTATGCTTTTGCAGCTTTTCATAGGCACCCTTAACCATTACATCTCTGCAAAGACAGTGCATTTGTAAGTATTTAATGCCCTAGTTTACATCCTTAAAAAGCGATGCAAGTTGTTACATTTGAAGCTGGGATTTTGTAAGGTGACTAAAATAATTAGCACCCAAATTCCTCTGGCTCAAAAAGGGAATCATCATTAAGACCTTTTTGACTATTTCATTGTTACAAAAAAATGTGCTATTATAAATTGCTTTAACTTGTAAATGTTAGTAAAATGTTAGTGTTATATTAAAGCAGATAATAAAATGTAGAGAGTGCAGGAGCCATCTGCCTCGTGAAAAGCTTGAGCTAAAGTTGACTCCCCAGAGTCCATGCTGATGGTCGAGCCTGCTGCTATTTGAAGGCATTCCCCCATGAATTGGTGACAGGATGAAGCAAATCTTCAACAACAGCAGGTGTGGGGAAATGAAATCCCCTTCCCTGCCCCTAAGCGCAGCTATGAGAAAACAGGACTCACTGTAGTCTCCAAATTTCTGTTGACATTGGTAAAATTTGCTGCTGTTGATAAAACTTTTAAATTTTGTTGTTGTTAAAGTGCCCCAATTTCTACAATGAGAAAATAAAATCCTCTTGTATGTCTCTAAAATCGGTTTTTCTGCAAATGTCATTAGCTGCAGATTTCCCGTTGCCTCTTTCTGTTGTAGCCCAGGGGAGGAAGAAATCTTTGTTCCTTTGGGTCCATCAACAAGGATGTTCACAAATGAATGGGATCTCTTCAGAAAATGTCATGGTCGGGAATTATGTTCACATGCAACAGACAACAAAGCAAACAAAACCAGTGGCAGGTCATTACTACAGATCCTCTTTTTCTTTCCCAGCATTCTCCCCAGGAAGTGATGGGGATAATGAAACATGCTTAAAAATA
This sequence comes from Psophia crepitans, assembly GCA_013399095.1. Classification (NCBI taxonomy): domain Eukaryota; kingdom Metazoa; phylum Chordata; class Aves; order Gruiformes; family Psophiidae; genus Psophia; species Psophia crepitans. The sequence continues at coordinate 704,845 of VWZZ01006854.1, read as the reverse complement.
ATAACTCACCATGATGACAAGAAAACCTTTAAGCCTCATTTAACATCTGACTTTATTGGCCCACTACCTTCACCATTTACTATACAGTGAAAATCTTGGAAGATAGCCCAAAAAAGAAAGTCACAGTTGTATTCCTAAAACAACAGAAACACGAGCTGAGTGGTTTGATGTTCACCAGTCAGTGAAATGAAACTGAAGAAAATTGGTTATTAGAAGATCACTGCTGCTACAGACCAAAATATCTTGTGGAGGTTATTTAGGAGTAGGAGCAGAGAGGTAAGGCTTTTGTGAAAGCGCTTCTGCCTGCAAAACGATCTTTCCCTGAGGAGAGAACAACTCTCCAGCTCCAGGGACAGCACTCTGTGGCTACACCATCGCTCAACTTGAAATCGTTCAGGAAGACATCAGTTAGAGACATCCAAATTTGCTCTGTGATCGCTTTTGTGTCTACTTGGCAGTGGAAAAATCCATGCAGAGATACCCAAGCTGGCTCTGGGAAAAACAATTGCACTCACAAGAACGGCGCGTTTCAGGACAGAACAGTAGTACAACCGTTTCACGTCGTGTCTGGTTAATTCATTGCTGCGGGGCTCCTTCTGTGGCTTCGCTCCTGCTGTGTGGTAGGTTGGTGCACGTGCTGGAGATCCGTGGTCTGAAACCAACCCGTCACCTTCGCCGTGCGTCAGAGGAGCCTTGCGCTGCGGGGATGGCAGTGAGGAGGGGGGTGCGGCAAGGAGAACAGCCTCCTTGCCTCCACGTGCCTTTTCAGGAAGCTAAACCAATGTGTGCGAACCTGTGGGTTTGTGGGTTTCACCACAGATAAGATGTGTACAAGACAAAGAAACCTGTGAAGTGCTGGCTGCAGTGGAAGAATAATACAGTTTATGAAGTAGTACAGACAAATTTACTTTTTACAGATTTGCAGAGGGGCTATTTTTAATGTTTTGCTTGGGGGGCAACCAGACAACCCCGATAACGTTCCTGATGACTGTACTCATCTGTCAGTGCTCTGCACTGGATCTCACAGGAAAATTTTCTCCTGCTTACATCAGTAACCAGCAGCAGTTTAGTGCTGTTGGTGGTGCTCATTTTTCCTCAGGCAGCTGGAGCGACTGCAGCCCCCTCTGAAAGAGGGGCAGGGAAGGATGCTGGCACATTTTGTGCTAGGCAGTGGTGTGTTTGAGTGTGCTGCAGAGGGAGGAAGGGGTCAGCAGCCTGAGCAGTGCTGTAGTAAACCTGCTTTGATAGGTTTCTTAGAGAGAACCAGTATATTGGCTTTATGGTAGCCGGCCCATATGTGANGTCACTTCCAACCTTAATGATTCTATTCTATTCTATTCTATTCTATTCTTAGAGAGAACCGGTATATTGGCGGTATGGTAGCCAGCCCACCAACTGTGTAGCAGCTGCATATTCATGCACGTTACCAGTAAGAACTGGGTAAAGCCAGGCACAGGGAGAGCATGTCATCTATGGGGAAAAGAAGTCTTTCTTGTTATTTCTCAAGTGTTTATCCAAGGAGGTACTGATGGTTTGCTTAAATACTGGCAAAACAAATGCTGTATTAACTGTGGTAGTCTTGTCATGTTTTCATATTTTGCATTCCATCCCTAGAAAACCCCAGTAAATAGGGATCACGTGCAGCAGGGAGATGGGATTCCAAGCCGCTGTAAATAGGAATTACGTGAGTGAATTATGCAGGGTGTAAACCAGAGAAAATAGAACAGCGTAGAAATAGTCACTTTGGAAGGCTTTAATTATCTTTAGACAACAAAAACAGTTGTTGTTACAGTTTATGGCTCAAGCTGAGCCAAATCCCTTTTGCACCATTTGTCCAAAGTGGTAGGAGTGAGAAAACGAGAGCACAGAATCGCCTCTGAAGGCATTTTCTTTGTGTGTAGTTGTCAGAGAATGTACGAGCCACTAACAATGAAACTATAGAAAATGCATTTGAATTGCTTTCCCTAAAATTAAATTGAATGTGTTCACGTATTCATTCCCAAGTCATATACATTTAAATATTACAGCTTAATCAATAAAATTGTCCTCTGTACTACACGGAAAGAAAACCCTCTATGTATATATGAAATGAAAGTAAAACTCCATCATAATCCACTATAATGACCAATGTATGTGTGTATCCACAAAGTGATAGATTAAGCTCTACTAAATATTTGCAGTTTCTTCTGATGAGGTTTAAACCTGTTCTAGGTCTTATTAAACTCTTTCATGTTCTTCTCTAGGCCATAAATTACTTCTTCACATGAAGACGTGACTGCAAAATTCATACAGACATTCTAACACTCCCAAGATGAATGCAACAGCCACAATGTCATAAAATATGTTCATTACTTACATTTGTTGTTGGTTATTGCTAGGAAGTAGTAATCTAATGTTTACTAGTTTTTCTGTAACTGCAAATATAACTCTAGGTGAAAGTCTGATTTTTTTTTATTTTTTTTTTTATGCAGGGGAACAGATTTTTAGTAATAAAATATTCCTAGACTCGCATGTTTATTTTTAAAATTTCCTCTATTCTCCCAGTAGCATGAGTTGGAAATTATGATTATTTTGAAGTTAGATGCAGGGAAAAATGCACTGTTTCAAGCACAGAAAGCCTGAATGTAAGAACTTCTTTGCTCATGACTTGATCTGTGTTCTCTGGTCACAGGTGAAGATAGACTTGGGGTGGGGTGGGGGTGAGAAGATATAGCTCAGGTGTGTTGGGTTTGCAAGGTAGCAGCACACTCTGGCTCTCTGTTGTGTGGGAAGAGAAAGAATGTGGTTCTGGGTCACATAAATAACCCTGGGTTGACTCTAAATATCAGTACAGAAATCAAGGGCCAAGAGAGTGAGGTAAAAGCAATAATTGAGGCTTGTCAAATTCTTTTCTGTAGTTTTACCCCTGGAAAGAAAAATGATCAAACACCCCCACCCCACACCCCCACAAAGAATCCAAACTCAAACAACTAAAACAAACCCCAAAAAATCTTCATGGAAGCCAAAAGTTAAATCATGATTTCATGATTCTGAAGAGATTTGTAGGGAAAGGACTCTAAGGAGAGATATTTTTTTTTTTATCCTGTTCATTTTGGTTTTCTCCTTTTTTATCTTCTTGTCCCAGATTTTTGTAGCCTTTGCCATGTTGCCTTGCTTAGTGATGACTCAAGATAAATGAGATGAATTAAAAGTTGGACTGACAAATCCAAAATGCTTGTTTCTATATCAACAGCAAATGCATATAAAATGTATCATATTCTTTAATGAAAATATTTTAAAATTTGGCACAGTTTCTACTTGAATGAATTAATATTTCTCTAGGATTTCTTTCAAAATGTTTTTCACTAGATGCTTACTTCTCGAGATAGCTCTAGCTCAAGAAAATATTTTGACTGCTAACTTAAAAATACTGAATGTTTAGTTTTAAAATTGGCTCTCTAACTTACTGTAGAATAGCTTACCACTATTTTTCACACTAAAGCAGGTTCTAAGTTCATAGAGCTTATATATGCCATCTCATGTAAGGATTAAATTTCTCTGAAATCACATTGTAACATATCTCTTAATTTGTATGTTAAATAATTTTAAATCCAGTTTTCACCAGCATGACAATCACAACCACACTTAAACAAGCTCTGATTTTTCTGCCTGCTTGTATGTACTTCTCTGGCAAAACCAGCTGGCATTAGACTGGTCCTGGGTAAGAGGTGTTGTTCACCAACTGCCCCCGTTTTGCAGAGGACAAGCAGGGAGATGCCATAACTTGCTGGCTGAGAATGGGAATATGGATCTCACAGGACTTTAAACCTCCTGTGCTTTGCAGAAAGAGAGATAAGTATGCTCACACTTAAGGCAGTTTTGAGGATTTCTCATATCATCTGCTTAGATATCATGGGGACTTTGGATCTGTAAGTACTGCTGGCCAGGACAGTATTCTAAGACCTCTCTGACTGCATGTTGGTCTCATGAAATATTTTTTGTTTACATTTAAAAAACTTCCTTACTGAATACAGGCCTTCAATAGCAAACATAAACTTATTAAGTAGACCTTTTGTTCACTAGCTTATTCTTGTTTCATTCCTTCGTGCTTGTTCTATGTATCTATCTTTTATTTATATTAGACTTGGCTAGCCAGGCCCTTGAGAATAATCTGTTTGATTGAATTTGTGTTAAGAAATTGTCTTTTACAGAAAGAATAGATTCTTTGCAGGTATGACTGTTCTAATTTCCTTATTCCTGAGTAGATGGTACTTGAATCGAACCCCTTTTCTCATCCTAAAATGAGGCAGGGAATAGGTACAGACAGGCATTTATATGTGTGAGAGCTGAAGTGATGTAGCTGAGGATCTGGGCGAGAAGCCTGTGAAAAAGGTGTATTGTGGCTCTGGCAGTGCTCCTTGCAATCCTTTTCAAAATTCCTTGAAGTACTGACTTCATCTTACTCTACTTTGTTCTAGTGTCATTTAGCACTTGGCTTTTTCATACGCAATTGCTTCTCAAACCTGCTGCTATATAGACGAAAGTACCAGATTTATGACAGGAGTCCAACAGTTTTAAGCATTCAGAAACAGTGGTGTAATACAAATGGTTCTTCCTGAATACAGTAGTAAAGGAAGACGTTTGTTTTTTCATGGCTTGGAGCAAACTAATATTGGCAAAAAAGCAAGCTGTGTTAGGGCTTACACAGGAATGAAAATGAGGTATGGGAAGAATACAGCAGAACAGAAATGGCATTGCTTAGTGCTTAACGTGTATCAGTCTGGAGGAAATAGGCTGACTTTTGGCAAGTTGACCAATCTTATTGAAAGCAATCCCTACTGTAGTGCAAACTGAGGTTGTCGTGGATAAGAATATCTGCGAATGATCCAAGAGAGAACTTCTGATTCATACTCCTATGTCAAAGGGAGCAGTTGCTTTTAATCCAGCATACACAATTCCTTCCCCTGAATTTCAGACCACTGTCAACTGAGTCTCATAGAGCGGCAGAACCCCTGAGGTGTGCTGGGACCTCTGCACTCCATCCAACCCCTCGCTCGGAGCAGGGTCTGCTATAGCAGGGTAGGGCTGTCTCCAGTTGGGGTCTGAACATCCCCAAGGATGGACACTCAGCTCCAGAGTCTCTCTGTGCTTGACCATCTGTAGAGTAGAAGAACATTTTCCTTATGCTTACCGAAAACCTAACTGTATTCCAATGTGTGCTCATTACCTCTTGTCCTGTGACTGGACACCACTGAGAAGAGCCTGGCTCTGCCTTCTTGCTGAGAAACCCCTGAGCCTTCTGTTGGCCATGCTACATGGTCTCAGGTCTCTTCTCATGTGACAGGTGCTTTAACTCCTTAACTATCTTCATGGTGCTTTGCTGCACTCTGTGTCCATGGTTTTACTGCTTATACTGGTCTTCTAATCTAAATTAAGCTCTGGATATAACTTACTTTGCTACTTACACCAATAGGGACTTTGTTTCAGAAGTTGAAGTATTTTTAAGTGGTTTTAGCTGTCTTACTGCATGTAGCAATGTTCTGTGGAGCAAATACCTGGCCATAAATTGTATTAGCAGGCCCTGAGCTCCTGGTTTCCAATGTTCTCAAAAACCTGCATGTACAGCTGACTATCAGCATCACCCATGAGCTGTTTCAGGACAATGGCCACCTTTGTAAGCCCACAGGTGGCTCCTTATTGTACAGAGTGCCTTCATCAAGAAAGGTTTTGACCAAGGAAAATCCAGGCTTGCTCTGTACTCACACCAGAACTGTGCAGTTCTGGCCACTGTGGACAAGTACTGACATCAGCACCACCCACCATGCTGCTATTCTGTATGTATCATTAGCAAGGACACTTCCTAACCATTTTGGTAGCCTCCATGGTTTCAGAATAAATTGAAGTCCAATGTAGATGTTTCCCTGGTGACTTTCTACAGATACTTTGTATAAACTAGGAGTAAATCTCCTTTCACCTGTATTTTTGCCTCTATTAAATACCTGGGAGTTTACTTATCTCACCAAACCTCTGATCCTTTAAAATTAAATTACCCTCTCCTGGTGAACCAGATCAAAAAAAAAAAAAGACATTGTAAAGCAGAATAATCTTAGCTTGTCTTCATTTTCCTGATTAAGCACTATTGAGATGAATGCCCTCCCCCATGTGAATTATTTCCTTGATGTACTCCCTTTTCTGCTGCCCTTCAGTTATCTGTAAAAGCTGCAAAGAGATTTGTTATTTTTTTTGTGTGTGTTTCAGAGCTTGGAAAGAATTGTTTCAAATGTAAATAGAGCCCTGCCACTAAACTAATCAAAACTTTTCCTCCATAAGCTTATCTTACAATACAAATGGGAGACTAGTGGCCCGAAAAAACCCCAACAAAGCAAAAGCACCCCCACACAGACCCCTTTGTTTTGTAAAAAGATATTCAATTTGGGAATTCTCAACAGTAGAATGTAAGTTCATTTTATTGAGCTTTAGCATCAATGTAAAAGTCTTGCTGACCAGCATCTTAATGCCCAGGCAGAGCACAATACCTGACTATATAACGGTGTATGACATTTAATCATGCAATAATGAGTCACTCAGTCCTTATGCGACAGTCCCAAACACCAGCCATACACACAGGTATTAGCCAGTCACTCTGATCTTCAGGTTTCCAACATGTCAGTAATTTTTTTCAATGCATTTCATGCTGTAAATTCCACAGTGACATTCCAGTTCATACCTTCCTTGTACGCATAATGAATACAGCTGCTTAAGTGCACTTTCATGCAACCCTTTGTATATTAAGTTACAGTGCAGGCATTTAGCACAGTCTCAGTTATGGTTAAATATTAGAGCATTTTCCCTTTCGGGATGGTATAGAAAGTGGTCACTAATTGCTATTAAGATGATATTAAATCTACTCATAGTAAGGTCAGCCCTGGGGCTTTCCAGTTTTGTCAATGGGGACACTGCGTTAGACTGCAGATAAAAGCTAGGGAGTGCTCAGAACTAGCCCCCTAACCAGTACTGTAATTGTACATGCCAGGATAAATTTAGGAGTCCTGTTCTACTGTCTAATCAAATGCTGTGGGTTAACCTCCCTCAAATAGGTGCCTTGCTTGAGATCTTTGGACTCCCTTTAGCCTTTCTCTGTCTTTGTAGAAACTTTTAGACAGAAAGCTCTCTCCTATATTTCTGTTTGTATAGAAATATGAAAATATAGCTTTCTACCTCACTTTCAAGTCCCAAGTGGAAATCTTACATATAAAAATGCTTCTGCCACTGTTTATGCTTTTTGCCATCATTGGTGCAACCCCTTTTCAGAGGGGAAGGCGCACAGCCAGCGGCAGCTGTGACACTTCTCCCATTCTCAAAGCAGACGGTGCTCTTCTGTGCCTATCACAGCTTGGTTATTTCATTCAAAGTTTAAAGATCCAACCTACCTCAATTAGTAAGAAGGGATTCGAGCAGCTGAGGCCCAGCGACCTATTTAGAGAACTCATCATTATCACCCTAAAGTAATGTCTCTGTAAATTGAACAGTAAGTTGGGCAGTTAAGGACTTCAACAATTTTTTGCTTTGGATGTAACCGTTCAGGCTTGCATTAGTTTCGGGCTGTTTTTAAGTCATTAATATAGGACAGAACTTTTGACTAATGGCAACTCTTTGATAACTATAAATCTTTTCATCATTAGAAAAAGTCTGTAACTCGAACCACTGTTTGTGTTTTGCGTTCTCCTACCGGTGCAGTAAACCCCAAAAAGTACCATCTCAGGCACAGTCTGTGTGTGAGAGAATGCCCTTGATTAAAATTGTATAAAACTGCAGAAACTCTTAATGCTGTCTTTAATGGATAAGTTGTGGAAAGTTCTATTACCTACTTCAAGAAATAGAGGAGATAACTCACACTTTACAAAAACCTTTCCTAAGAGTTAACAATATTAGACTAGCTCCCATGAGTAGGAGGACCTGCAGGTTTAGCACTGTTGTTTTGCAGACACAGTACTTCTAAACAAGAGTTTGTCATAGAAGAACAGTTTGATCTTTTTCCCTATAAGCAGAATACATGAGTATTAGGCTTTTATTATTGTTGTGGGTTTAGAGCTATATTTTTTTAGATAAGGGTACAATTAAAATGTGATGATAAGTGCTGGAAGGCAAATCTCTTGGTTATCTTTTTGTACAGGGTAATGTAACGTATCAGGTTATATTTTTAGAAATCGAAGTAATTTGTGAAAACCTATGAAATCCAGAATAGCACAAAATTGTTTAAAAAAGGTGAGAGCTGTCTTTGTTCTGCAGAATGTCTTGTTTGATTCTGCAAGTTTAACAAAAGCCTGATGGATTAAGTTCTCTTCAGTTTAGTTCTACTTGGTATAGTAGTACTTAGGGTACCTCTCAGAAGCGTCTCTGTGGGCTTAGCTATGTAAAGAAACAGTTGAAGACAAAAGAGTAATAAATCCACAACTGTTCCTCCTAAGTCTCCATTCTGTTTCACTATATATAATTTTTCTTCCTCAGATTATAAATAAAATAATATCTTCAATTACTAATGTATATCAGACTAGAATAATAGGTTTTTCAACACTGAGAGCAAGACAGATACGTGACACTTTCATTACAATATCTATTTAATCAAGTCACTAGTAATAATCTTCTGAGGTTGATCAAGTTGGAATATTTTCAGAAAAATCACTTCAAAAGCAGAGCTACACCTATGTGTGTTAAAATGCTAATAAAAATAGAAGCCTCAGTTTCTTAAAGAGGTTTAAAAACAAAATAATCCTGAGTCGTACAGTTAGTTAAAAAATAAATCACTGGTTCTAATCTTTTGTTCTTCATGCCATAAATCACAGCATCATCCAATGTTGTAGGTTCCAGCATGTAAAGTTGAACTCATAGAATACTGCTTCGTACTACCCAAAATAAAATGCTTGGTGGTGAGGGCTGAATAAAAAAGTAGACTGTTGTCTGATTTAGCTCACAAAATCTCTATACTAAATAAAGATTTATCTTGGCCTTTTCTCTGGCAACTTTTTTCCTAGGAACACTCTTAACAGGTTGAAAGTATAAAATATGTTTATCTTTGCAAATTCACCCAAAGTTACTGCCACTAACAGCTATATATTCTTCCCCGTTCAACAGGAGTGTAATCAAGAATTACAAGTACATCAAAATAGTAGGGCATCCTTTTCTTTGGTTACTTTACTTTTTTTTTTCTCCATATTAGCGAAGATGAATGAAGAGCAAGGTCAGTCATAACACTCATATGTGGTAGTTTTCTGTCTTCTGTTTACTCATGCAGTACCTTTTATAAAACCCGCATGCAACCAGGGCTCTTAAATCTTACGGTGGCTGCTTGCTCTCAAGCAAATGCATCCTAACTGGTATCAACGGCTACAACAGGTGTGATCGATGGCAGGAGTTTATGTATTGAGCCTGTACACAGAGTTTGTGCAGAAAGGCATAAGGTAAAAAGAGAAAAAGGAGGTCCAGAAAAGAGCATACACAGAGGTCTAAGCCTAGTAACTTACAAACTTATGTTAAAGCCCAGTGTTATAATGGTGAATATTAAAAAACTCAACAGGACTTTTGAAAGTAAGTTAGATCTTCCTTGCTCTAGGGTATCAGTTATAACTATCGGATGTTCTGAGGAAACAGTAGAGTAATTTCTGGAAAAGAATTTTCTTAATTCTTGTCTTCGCTGCCTCTTCCAAACAGGGGAGTTTGAGGTGTCCAGTCCCAAACACAGCATAGATTTTGGCTGGCAACATGCTGCTGAACTGGCAGGGCAGCTAAAGGAATTACTAATCTCCTTCTCTGTTCCCATCAGGTTGAGAGCTTTTCTAAACAGCGATGGTGTTTTGCAATGTGTCCAAATAATACCTAGCATACTCTGCGTTTTATGCTAATAAATATACATAATGCACAAAGTAACATGGCACGGTATGAATATTTAAGGATTTATTTTTTTTTTCTTCTTACGGTGCTGTTTCAGAAAAAGCCCAACCCAGTAGCTAATGACCTAAATCACACTGTAATAATTTGGAAAGCTTTTTAGGAAATAGTTTTCCAAATGAGCTATGACTCTGGATCTGAGTCACATTAAGGCGCTCTTTTAAGACAAGTGTAATTCTGCAAGTTAATATTGTGATTTCTTGAGTGCTTCAGCCAGTGTTTGCAATCTGTTTTTGCCAAAGAGCATCTAACTGTTGAGACAAACAGAAATCAATGACAAGAGTGACCTCCACCTTCCAGAAATGGATTAACGCGCAGTGATGAAAAGCCCCCTCTCCCTGGAATTTGACTTGCTCCAGGTTCCATTTTCTGTGTATGCCTTCTGTCCTATCGCCAGTGCTGTGCAAAAAGCAATAACTAGCTTTGACATTATCTCCACCACTTATGTTTCTCTAAAATTACATTCCGCTTCTGGGTGTTTTTTCCCAGACTTTATCAATTAGGTTGTTCTTTTAACCTTTCATTCCTCCTTCCCTTCTGTCCTCTCTGATTACAGTTGGTGTATCACAAAGTCTTTGCCAATCGTTTCCTAATAGAATACTTGGGTGAATTTTAAATTTGTAGTGGGGTGGGATTGCTGCAGACCTCACCCAGACTCTACTACCTGCTAGATGATAATGTGCCTGGGGATTATGTGTTTACATTCAATTTGGAATGTTCAGGTTTTTGGTTGGGTTATTTTTTATTTTTTTTTAAATATGGAAAGGATTGACCAGAAAGTCATATTTCTACCTCTATCAATTTTCTCTTCCTCAGAAATCACCAAACAATTAAACCAAGAATTTAGGATAACTGAAATATTATTTTACTTACCTGAGAGTAAAAGCATCTTTTCTTGTCCTCGCTAGATGGAATGTAGATAAAAAATAATCCGATTCTGAAAAGCAGTGATCTCCATAGAGATCGAAAGATATTTCAGAAGGAATATTTTATTTCTGTCCAAATAATTCAGTTTTGTAGAAATTAGAGGGAAATGGTCTCTATTTACACAGGGAAAAGATCTTAACTACAACACTGCCAGCTTAGAGTTATTGTAATTAGTGCTTCCCACACTACATTCGTGCCATCCTGTCACGGTCATTTGACAAAGGCTGCTGATTTGGAAGCCTGAATAACAAATGTTGCTTTGGTTTTTTAAAGTAGCAGTTTAATAATTGTTCCATCCCACATTTATTGGGAATCCATATATAATCTAAGTACAATGGATATAAAACATGCAAGGCACCATTTTTACCATCTCTAAGAATGCTCATTCCACGGAATTTAAATACTCTACGGTGCCGTAGGATCAGCTATTTAATCACTGAAAGGTCAGGGAGGTCCAGAAACAATACTTAATGATTCATTAACGTTGGAAAAGTAGGCACAGTTGCAAATGATCATTCATCTCTTAGGACTAAATTGATGAGTCTGCTGCACCTATGTAGGCTCTTGTTTGTTTATTTCCACTAAGCAGCATTCACGAAGGCGCAACAGTTAGAGATGGAAGCCAAATGCTGTATTCCACTTGCTCACGCTCGCTCTCGCTGTATCTCCCTCCCGCACACAACAGCAGCCTCAGTGTGTCCCATACGTGTTGTCAGTTCCTGCCGCCGTGGTGAATCAGGGAGGGACAACTGAGTTCCAGACATTTTTAAAAATCACTGACTTTCAGATGCAAGGACTGACTGAGAAACTTTTTATTTAGTGTCATGTTTATTCTCTTCTCTTTGTGTACTGTGTTGGAAATTGGAACAACAAAATAATATGCCAGTTAGGATCAGAACCCACCCCAAACTGCTGTGCCCCACTGAACAAAGACCCCACCAAAGTATGGTGACAGGAAAAGACTTAGAAAAGACAAGACTTAGATCCCAGCTGTGCTTTTGAGTATTTAAGATCTGTGTATGGGTAGTTCATAGACAGAAATAGTGATGGAATATTTCACTTATCCTCATATAAACACGTTTAGGACACCTGAATCCCGAATCTTTTTTTCGTCAGTAAGACAGCAGTTAAATGCTTGGGATTTGACTCTTGGGAGCATCAGGGTTTCCTCTCCCCGAATTTCCTCGAATTTAGAAGGTCTATTTTCTTACCTTCAACTGCTATTTTCTTTTTCCCTCAAAGAGACTTACTCAGGCAAACTATCCTTTTAGCTAATTCATGACCATTTAACTCAAAATGTCTTTTGAAGTTTGTTTGTGAGTCAACTTCCGTGGACACTGACTGGATAAATGAAAACTGAAAATTATTCCTTTGAAGGCAGTATTAAGCATTCCTTATGAAACAACAGCATCTATGATAAATTAATGGAAAGGAACCCCAAATAGGAGTAAAGCAGTTTTGATTATTTTGTTAAAGTCGCTATTAGTAGAAATTGATTTGAGATACTTAGCTCTTATTATCTTGCTTGCTGTAAAGTATATTATTCTGGTGTCTTGTCATGTTTGTTATTGACATGGTCATGGCTAGACTTTGTCAATAATCACAGCTGATTATCATCACTAAAAATAATTATACATTGTTAATTCATTTAGTATATAAATCATTGAACAGTCTTCATGAAATTTCAATAGAAAATGGATGTCAAATGAAGTTGGATTAAAGCAGCAGGTTTTATAAGTGAAAATAACAAAAAATGGTATGCCACTGAAAGGTGTTTTAAGAAAAGTGGTCAACGGTAGATTATTTGGCCTGCAAAAATAATAATAATAATAGTGATGATGATGATGTGGTTGCTCTTTTATATGTGATGTGCAAGTAAATAAACATGTAAAATCTTGAAACACTTACTTTTTGGATTAATGGAGAAATGAGCTTCATAACTTTCCCTAAAATCGTACCAGTAACAGCAGCCATTGTCGTATTCTTAGGCAAGAACGGTATTAGTATGTAGAGGGTGACAACCTCATAATAAGAAATGTTTTATTAATTCTAGTCATAAAAATGTGTTAATCTTGTCTCTCAATTTCTGTTGGATAAAGCTCTATACACACATATATAGTCTCCATTATAGTTTTGTAAAAGATGTTGGAGTTGTTTAGCAAGACCATAGGTGTACTGCTGTATTATTTTAGTATCCTTTGGCTATTGCAATGTATTTAGCTGATGTAATTTTAGGTACTTGGAATGTAAATGTATGCGTCTGGGCAAATGGTTTAGACCCTGCTTACGTGAATGCAGAGAAATACGCTTCTAGAATACTGTCCGCTTTGTACTGGTGCTGTCGCCTAAAATAAGGTATTGAATCATATTGCAAGGCAGACATTTACATATTTAATGTTACAACAGTTTAGCTCCGCTTTCCATGTCAACAAGTAAGAGGAACCCTAGTAATCATGTTTATTCCTTACCTTTCAAAGAGCATTTGTTCTAATTAAGTAATGTAGGTAATTTGAGAAAAGATCTAGGGGAAAAAAACCCCAAACCCTAAATTTTGATCAAGCACTGAAACAATTTGTTCACAGAGGTTGTGGAGTCTCCATCCTTGGAGATACTCAAAAGCTGTCTAGACATGGTCCTGAGAAACCAGCTATAGCTCTGCTGTAGCAGGAGGACTGAACAAGATAATCTGCAGAGGTCCCTTCTAACCTCAACCATTCTATGATTTTGTGAAATTTTAATTAAAATACTCTTAATGTTAGGTGTTTGAATAATTTACTGATAGTTCTGAAAGTGTCTCTCACCAGTAAGGCTTATTCTACCTGTCTCTTAATCATTCACAATGCAAGAACTGAACAGCTCTTTCTGAGACTTACCAATACGTGCTCACCAATACATACCTCCATCCAAAATCTGCAGCAGCTCTTTTCAATGAGCAGATGACTCTCTTAAGAAATTGTGATTAACTAGGTAGAGACATTTATACATCTCACCAACGTTAAGCCTGTAAATATTAAAGATATTTAATCCAAAATATTGCTTTGAAAATTAGGTGTGTCAGGTTTCTGATGCTTTTTGGTTTTGTTCTAGATTGTATTTGTTTCTTTCCTCCTTCCCTCTCCCTGCCTGTTTTTGCTAAACACAGATGGGATGAAGCAGAAAAGAGTTTTAAAAGAATTTTTCAGGGAAACCGAGGTGTGTCACGTGTTACACTATGATGCATAACCTCCAATGCTATTTATCAAAGCAATGTTCAGTCTGAGATAAAGATATTTATGCTTTTAGGTAGAGGCACTGAACCTTGAATTACGAGTATGTGAGCACAAAGAAAAGTTGCTCTGGTACATTCATCTCCTATTTGGGTTAATTCTTAAAGAATAAACTGTTCTTTATGATTTGAGTAGTCAGTTTGATCTGAGTTTCCTAAAAGAATTGATAATTCACATGCTGGTTTCCCTCTTCTATAAATTAATGTTTAGTCATATTAAGAGTCATGTTCACATAGGTCCATTTCTTCTCTGCTCAAAAGCAGACCTGTAAAACTCTAAATAGTTGTCCCAATTAGCAGAACACTGCAACTGGAATGAGAAGAATCTGAAAGAAATGACAACATTAATTTAAATGACATGTTTTTATTTTGCTTTTTACAGCCATCCGTAGATATTCAAACTGCAGATGTTCAGTGCACCTCTTCAGGAACTCCCTGCGTGCTCAGGTCACTGCTGTGTGATTCCTGTCACGTAGTTATTTCATTAATCTCATTGTTTTTCCTCTCACGCTGTGCGGAGGGGTTGAGTGGGGTTCTTTGGTTTGTTGTTTGGTTTCTTTGGAGTTTTTTGTTGTTTTTTGTGGGGAGGTTGTTTTTGTTTTGTTTTTTCTCCATATGACACTATTAATCACAGAATTGCGAAGATAAACATCAAGTCGAATTCAAAAGCCAAACTGTGCCAAGTGTTGACTTTAACACTTGTAGTGACAAACGGTCATTTTCAAGTTATCACAAAGTACATATATATACATATATAATACTGATTGCAATCCATACACTACACAGTTATGTCTAGGAATAGATTCTAGCACTCCCCGGGTTATTTTAGGCATGTTAGTAAATGGTATGATTTATCATGCCCAAACAGACTTTTTTTTTCAATCTCAGCATTTCAGCAAACACTTAGGTCAGACTTCACTTTAAACTTGTTTGTATTAGGTAGATACATGATGTTATTACTTCCCTTTCCTGAATATAATTATTTTCCATAAATGAATCTTGTCTTGAAAGACAAAATGAATTGGGTAATATAGCTTGGGGAGAGAGCCTACTTAGCTTTTCCATGTGCCCATTACTAAAGATATGATATTCATTTTAAAAGAAAAAAAACCAACACCTTCATACCCTAAGGAAGCTGAAGAATCAGATTAAGGGATAATGGATCATTATCAGGACTACGTAAACAGCTTTTCTATTGATTAATCCATGTTACAACTCTTTAAAAGAGCTAATAATTTTAGTGCCAAATAAAGTAGAGATTGCAGTTTCCAGTGAGGAAATGGCTGTAATTGCCATTTGGGTAGTGGATAAGAGATGATTGTTAGACATCATCCATTATTATGATCCAGCAGTGAAGCTGCTGACCACAGAGGCCATTATTATACAGATGAACACTAAATTGCAGAGCATGTGCTGGTCTCTGACACCCACTCCATGTGCTAAATAAACAATTAAAAAAAAAGGATTGCTATTCAATGTGCATATCAGTATGAATGTATCTATTTTTGAGCATTCTCCTTGTCACTTGACCACCTCTAATCATGACATGCATAAACTGGGCAGGGACATTATTTCAGAATATTCTGTCTATGATGCAACTATACAACCAATCTCATAGAAAAACTTAGTATTTATTAATAATTTAATACTGCTTTCCAAAAGCAAAATTTATAGACACAAACACTAAAAATCTATCCTCTCTGGCAGATCTAGCTTCTGAAGGCATTCGTGAGGAGACCTAACACTTTGGTTCTAAAGAGCCTTTTTTTCTTTTTGTAAGACAGAGTTTGCTTTTGCATCTTTGTAGCTTCATGCTCTCATCAGACACAAAATGTTATTGATCCCTCTTACAACCAAGAGAGGAACTTGATTAGAATTATTACTCCTCTGTGTTTAAAACCTATATAAGACCTTCCACTACAATCAAGAGTTATTACCAGATAATCTACATTTTATCAGTAATTAAGGAAAGAGAACCATAATGTGAAAAACTTAATTTTTGAGTTAAATTCCAAGTTAGGAGCTCAAATCCTTTTAATTTCATTAATCTTCATAACACCATTTGTAGAAGAGTAAAATCAAAAGAGCATATACCTACTAAAGCTGTTATTTCTAATATTTAAATTCCAACAATATTAAAATTATTGTCACATTTCTTCATTGTAACACAAATATGTGAACCTGAACACAGTTTGAAGGGTGCAGTGTGTTAAGCATTGAGTCAGCCATTTGTAACTGGCAGTAAAAGGTGGGATTACTGCAATTATTGGCAATTTACAGTTATGAAGCTAAAAGCATTCTTAAGTGGATCTAGCCAGTTCAGAGGTGATGGCTTCTCAAGGCAGCAAAAAGCTACTTGTTTAATCTTTATCCTTCCTTGTAGTCTTGTTTACTGGTTTACCAGAGAACACTTTAAGTGCCCCATAACTTTGAATTCAATTATTTTAAAATTGTTTTTACAAGTTTCCATAAGGATTCCATTACAGTTTAGCATTAATGAGGACTCATAATAAGCAGTTACCTGTGAAACACTTCCATCTGAGGCCTGCTTCTGTATAGTGCATCTTGATTGTAAAATTTTTGCCTACAGTAGCTATCATATGTCAGCCTACAGCATGTATTATATTACTTGTATAAATACAGAATTAGAATGCGTAAGATTTTAAGAGCTTACTCTGTAGTTCAGTGAGCTGTTCTGGAAGCTAAAAGCAGTTATCTAGATGGTAACTATAAATAACATGTGCTTATGCTTGCTGATAACAAAATGACCAACATAGAAGTGGTTAAAATTTGTTTCACTAAAAGATACAGCAAATTACTGTCCCGTTTACCTGACCTCACTTTCCTTTGCTGTTGAAGAATTAGATATTTTGAGTGAGCAAGAAAAGTAGTCTAGAGTTTAATCTGAAAGATAACTTTTTTAAAGGATGTACCATATTTTTGAATAAAGGATTTGGTTTTTAAGTTTCTTATGTTAGATTTTTTTAATGTTAGATTACAAATTGCAAACATTTTGGTGGTTATTGTTCCCAGAGATACTTGTAAAAGGTATGTTTTAAAAAATGACACCACAAAGTAAAGCATTATGATATACTATCGACTAATGGTATTGAAATAACAATAGAGCAAAGTACTCAGCTATGGAACTTAGATATGTATGTGACTTAATAAGTAACTTCACTTAGAGGGAATTTTTCATTACAGTTTAGTTTCAGACCTACTTTTAAAAACTTCATTGTTGTGAGGTTTCTATCGCTCTCCCTTTCCTCCCCCTAGAAGATAATTGTGTGAGTGAGACCACTCTGGTATTTTTTTCATAGTATTATTTCTGAATTTCTTTTTGTTGGATTTTTCTCATTACTACTAGATTCAGCTGCTTTAAATACTTCATTGACCTCCTTGTTATTTTATACTCTCCAAGGACTGCTGCTGAAAAGTCACACTACCATTATAACCCCTAAATTATTGCTCAGTAGAGGTCTGTATTTGCTAGTTCTTTTAATCTTTCATTATGAGTAAAAATGCTGGTCACGTTCGTTACTCAGCTCTGAACTCAAACATTTTATTTATTTCTCTGAAACGTTAATCCCAGAACTGAATATTATTTTTAATCCACATTTCCGTCAAACTGGACTAAGAATTCATTAGAAAAATTCATTCCAGTTGCAGAATTGGTAAGAGCCTTCTCGGCATTCACTGGAGCCAAAGCAAAAATCCTTACTGTCTTGAAGTCTGCTATATCAAGCCAATGTCCATGATATAAAAGAAGACTGAGACACACAACAGAGAATTGACTTAAATATTTATGATATAACATATATTTATTGTCTTTTAGCATTCAAGTAATTTCAGATGTCTAAAATTCAGACTGACAACTAATACAGACACAAGAGGAAGGTTTTAAGATGCAGATTTCTGGAGAGTAATGGTCTGTTGCATTATTTCTTCCAGATAAAACCATCAAATAAAATGGGTGGCATTCCTATTCCACCAATAAAAATCCAGTGGAGACTTTCCTGTTATCACAATAGCAAGCTGGGTTCTGACTTTGTTGTTACTCTGACTTAAACATGACAAATGCTTTATTCGAAAACTGTCAGCCATGTACAGCATCTTCCAGCTGAAAATGAAAAGGGAGGAAGAAAGAAAGAATGAATGCCACTCCTTTTTGTTATGCTATTCTTGCTAAAACAAAGTGGCAGATAGTCACAAAACTGGAAGAAAACAAGCAGATGATGTTTTACCCAGCCAAGCGCAGCTCTCCTTTCATCTGGATAATGAATCATTCACACATTCAGAGTCAAGTTTGTACTTTCCTGACAAGCAGGTTTTAATCAACAGGTTGACATACATTATCTACAGAAAATTGCCTATCAGCCATCAGGGCTGTCCTTAGCAAGGAAAGGTACGTCAGCGTGCCACAGCTCCAGAAATTTGTAGGTTTGTAGGATTCTGCTAGTAGTTTTGCTGATGAATAACCTATCAGCCTTAATTTCCTTCTGGCTCTCATGCAAATGTCATCCATAGTAGCATCTTTATCTTGCTATACAGACACCAGTTAGAGGGTTAAATTCAGTCTACAGACGTGGTTGCTTATCACCTGTCTAACAAGTATTTCTAGTTCGTCACCAATACCTGACCTGTTCTCAGGGTACTGTTACATTTATTTTGGGGTTTTGTCAGCACGTTCCTGTTGAGTTATGTTAATCTGAAGTCTGCGTAGAAGAATATAATTTTATAAAGATAATAGAAAACTCGAAGCCCCGGGGAAATAAATCCTGAGACAAATGAGCATTCAGAAACGTGCACCTTGTTTCACTTGGTAAATTCACTGGTGGAACAGGAGGTGTCCTACAAGGTGACATTCATTGTTTCTTTCTTGCACTACATCTGCCCGAGGTTTCTGTGTTCATGACCGTGACCCAGTGGGTTCCCACTTGCAAACATCCCACAGTAGCCACCTGAACTTGACCTCAAGCTGACTTTGACATGGTAATTGCTAGAAGAGAGCTAAAGCCTGACACAGTGATTTACTTAACTGTATACATGTTTTACTGTGTGTTGTTTAAACTAGCACACTGCACCGTTTGCAACGCTTCACTAATATATTTGAAAAAGTAATTGGATAGTTCTAACTATGTAAAATTGCTTATATGAGTGTGACAATGCGGTACACTGCTGCTAAGCAGGTTTTAATCAACTCAACATTGGGTTCATTTGGTTACTAATCTCGGATGTCTGTGCTTCATTTTTATATTATAGGAAGGAAGTTTCCATAAATATTCAAGACATACTAAGTAAAAGTAATTATTTAGGGCTTAGCTGGGAGAGTAAGCAATAGAATGAAAAGCCATATGAGCTGAAATAGAGATTTCATTTTTTTTTAAAGCAATTCTTTGAGTGTAAGCTAGATTTACAAGAAAACTGTGGATCATCAACATTCGTATGAAAGCAATACAGTAGACTTGTTTACTTGGAGTACACGGGTGCTCCAAGAGTCACCTTGTACAAAAAAGATGAGCTCTAATTACAATAAAACATCTGTTCCTCTTATAAAATGGAAGTCAGCTTCTAACAAATCGTGTTTTTTCTCTTGTGTTCTTTGATATACTAACAGTTTTACAAATAAGCGTTTTCAGAAATAGTTTTCAGCAACTTCTTTTTATTGGCACAATCCATCCCCTGCGTGGGGTTTGACTCGGGAGGGGACAGTGCTGCAGCCACCCCGGGGCAGGAAGCCTGGCAGCCCCGGGCAGGGATGGGCATCCTTGGCCTGGCCAAGGTTCTTCTCAGTTTCTTGAGCAGTGCCTGTGGTTTTGGCTCCCTCCACCTGGGTATTCTCTGCTTTTCATGGGAATTGGTGCTGCTGTACAGCATGTTTTTAAAACAGCCCCTGAGATGTGGGGCCAGCTCAGGGTTTGCCACAGCCCTTCCTCCAGCCTCACCTTCTCTGCATGCTGTGAGGGCACACTGCTGGGCCTGGCTGTCCCTGCCCAGGCCCCCACCTGCCCAGGCCCCTGTGGCTGAGGCTGACCCCAGTGCCCCACGGAGAGGTGCCCGTGGATCGTAACTCTGGGCCACCCTTGGCTGCCATCATCCCCCATGGACCGTGCTGCCTCGCCCTGGTGGTGGCAGGTCCTGCCCAGCAGCCATGATGTGACTCCTCACCCCCTCTGCAGCCTGCACTGAGCCCTGACAGCAGTTTGCTTCCTGCTGCATTTTCCCATTTCTTCTTCTTAAAATACTGTCTTAAGGTGTTTTCAAAGGTAAAACAGAAACTGCGGGAAAGGAGCCAAGAAACAAAAATAAGTATTTTTCTCTGCTTTGTGTGCAGACAGGTTTTACATTGCTCTGATTAGTGCAAAGCCATTTACAGTACCAGCTTGTTTTAATACAAGAATAAAGTTTAATTTAGCATGCCTTTATTCTTTTATTTTTTGTTCTTTTTTTTTAGTTTATTCCACAAGGCGCTTTCCCAAAGCCAGCGGCAACACAGCGTTACATTCCCACCCCGAGCATCCCAAGGCAGAGGCTGATCTCCCACAGGGTGAGTCACGGCTTGTGCAGCCTTTTCTGGGGAATTTTTCTCTTTTCTGAAGGCTCTGCCACCACTTTGGCAGTTTTGCTGCCTTTGCCTTTTGCTCTGTTCTTGTCTCAAGGAATTTTGTTTTTTTCATCTGGCATCATGGTTATTAAACACAAGCAAGTCAAGTTTTACCTTGGATGAGAGAAGATGAGAGCAGGGGAAAAGGAGGCTCAGCTTTAACTCCTCTTTGTTCTCATCTATCAAAGAAGAGATTGCCATATGTTTTCTACTCTTTTGCTGCTTCTTATGTTCATAAATGTGACATCTACTAATTACACATTGTGTTATAAGAGTTTTTCCCTTTTAAAAGCTATTCCTATTTTCTTCCGCGCTTTGTTTGCAGTGTTACTTTTTGATTTCATAATTGCAGACTGGTTATTTTCATGTTTTTACATAAAGTCTGGGCTGGATATTTTTACCTGAAAGGTATATAGGAGACATATCATGCATGACAAGTATATTAACTATATTTGATCCCAGTAATGGAAGATCAAGTTTCTCCATTAAAGTTAATGGAAATATAATGATTTATGCCAGCTGTGAAGATCTGTTTGGTTCTATTTGTTATAGGAAATCCATTTGTTTGGTGCAATGACAAGGTTCTCTCTTTTTTTAATTATTTGTAAACATTTATTAGATTGGTTATTAATTCTTAATATGTAAACGTGCGTATTTGGAGGATTATTCATAGCGAAGCTACTTCGTGACTATGGGGAGACTGCTATTTCTGCAGGCTTACAGTTTGTCTAGGTATACCTGGTGTAGGTCACAATTGCCCTGATATTGGTCCAGTTTATGGAGAGGTGATGGACACTGTCAGGTTCAGGGTCGATCATTTGCTGCGTAAGCAGGGAGTGGTGGCAATGGAAAGGAGCTACAAAAATGCTGGGTTTGATTTGGTCACTTTGAAAGCAGGGGTCAGCAAATATGAGCCTGCTTCTCTGTATATCTCGTTCCAGAACAGCTGCTGTTTGGTTTTGATGGAGATTTGACTTTGTACTGGTAACTCTGAACTAGTGGTGGCATACATACCCATAAAGATTAGCAACCTCAGCTGAACAAAGCAATCCCTTGCTGTGTTGACCATTGTCGTGCTTTGCAGTGACCTACTCCTCGCAACTTAGTGATCCTTAGTTAATGCTTCGAAGTGAAATCGTTTGCCTTCTTTATTACTTTTCTTCCGTGGTTAAACCTGCTACTGCTGAAATTTGACAAAATGGGACTTCTGTCCAGGGTTCTGCTCCATACAGCTGTCCGTGCTCTTTTAACACTTGATCTTTCATTTTTTTGCCTTTAGTATGGTGTGACCTCTCTTCTGTGCTGTATTGTGTCAGTCCTTGTGGACTCCTTCCCTTTCACTTTGGTGATATTTCACTTTAATTTCTTCTCGGTCTGTATCTAGTCTACTGCCTTTTTCCAGTGGAATTCGGGTTTCTTATCTGCAGGCTAAGCTCTATCCAAACTATAAATTTCATTTATCTTAGTATTTTCTGCTAAGTTACTGCATTTTGAGACTTACTTTTTGCTCTGATTTCCCACAGTTTTAATTTTAACTTCTTGAAGAAATGATCTCAATGTTCAGACAAGAAAATTGCTAAGCGTGTTCAGGCTTCATTTAAAACTGTTGTAACTAAACCTCTTTATTTGATAAAACTGAGTTAGAAAAGTAGATTTTCGTAAGTGTGGAGTTTCCAAAGTATACAAACCCCATCTTTGTTTATGTATGGAGCAAAATTACCGGCTGTTCAGAAAATCAAAACACTTTAAAATCGATTCTGTAGTTCTTTAACAGTGATCCTGCTAGTGCTTCCCATTTCTTTCAAAGTTGGGTTTTGGTTGTTTTTGTTTGTTTGTTTGTTTGTTTGTTTTTTTATATGCACAAATTAATTTAATGGTCACATATGCTTTTTGTGTGAAAGAAAATGATACTGATTTTCTTAGGATTCTTTTGTTTAATTACCTTTGAACATTAATATCAAAAAGTACAAATAAGTTAATCTTATCACTTGACTGTTATTCAAAATTTAAGAAAATCTGTGTAAAAGTGTTGTCTTCTGAAGCTGACTATTCTTAGCAGTTAATAAAATTACAAATAGAAATAGAAAGCAACATGCAGTTACAAGGACTACTCTTTAATAATACATGTGTATATTAGTACATGCACACACACCTGCAGATGTACTCTAGATGGAAATTGGAGGGGAAAAACATATTTTGGCAGTTGGCAAATACTATTTCACTAGTTTTTACTTTCAGTCAAGGAAAAACAGATTTAGACGTGGCATCAAAAACTTATAAGGTATGAAGACCTGTTTGTTTTAAATTGTTTATGTTTACCCCCTTAAACTTCCTCTGATGGTCTCATTTTCTACTTGAGTGTATTAGTTATCAGTGGTCTTTTCAGGTGGTTCTTTTTCTGCAGAGGTAAGTCACTTAGGGAACAAACAAATTGCTTTGGGATGAAATGACTATTTGTATCATGGAAGTACAATAAGAATCCTCAAATACTCTGTAGCAAGTATTTATTGTACTTAGACATTTTTGAAGATTATGATTCACTAAATAAACAGGAACGGGAAAGAAATTTACCAGTGCCCTTGTTTTGGTAATTTCTTTTCTAGTGAAAATACACGACCAGTAAAATGTGCTAAATTTTGTAATATTTTTTGCTTTTCACTTGGTGAATTCTTGGTTTCTACTTTCATTTCAAAGAACCACCAAGGATGGGGAAGGCTATAGATTTTTATGAAAAGCATTTCAGACCCCTTAGTAATGGCTTAGGTTAGTCTTCTGCATGACCAGGATGCTTTTTAGTATACTCTGTTATGGAATCTGTCCAGTGTGTCATACATATGCTCTTTAGCCAGGAAACGGGGTTAAATTCAGAGATAATATTTCAGGTTGCAAATAATATTAATTCTACATAGGATATGTTTTGATATAACTAATATAGTGATAGGATGGATTATAAAGCCTTTGAAAGGAAATATTTCTCCCTACTAAACATTTTACATTCAAGTACTAGATGTTGCTCCTTCCAAATAATGCTATTCCAACTGATTTTCTGTGGTTTTAGTGTGTCTATGATGGTGAGATCCTCCAGGGTATGCTAAATTAGAAAAAGAAAAGTCTCTTATTTCCTCAGTGGACAGAGTGTGCTTTCATAAAGAAAAGTAATTAATAAAATAATCTTACTGCAGAACTTTGTCTGTGATAGCCTGGTTTCAGATGATACTGAACACCTTGGTCCTCAACCAGCACAGTGCATGTTTAGGTCTAAGCAGTGTCATTAGCCTCAAAAGAACAAAAGGTTAAAAACTCTGATGTAAGTGAATGGTCGTCAGTCTGCAGAACTGAGATCTGCTCAGAGGCTTCATAAACCCTGACTTGCCATTGCTTATTGAGTCTCTGAATATGGACGGGTTATCACTGGATCCAGTTGAAGTCGGTGAGCTTCTACACAGAGGTTGTACAGTTGAGTTGGTTTCTGGGCAAGGACCTATCTCTGTGATCTGCACAATTCACTCCCGTTTCCAAACAATGGCTTAGGAAGGCTTCAAGCTATCTTCACAATCAGTACAAACCAAAAAAATCACTTAGTACTGTTATTTTTCCCCTTGATGTTTGTATGCCTACGAGTAAACCTGAGACCTTCTAAAAAGGCATTTCCTTTCCTCTAGATACGTGTCTTAATGAAAATAACCTGTTACTTTTAAAGAAAGGAGTCATAAACTTAAATACCTGCTTGAAGGATTGCTTAGATTTATTTTAGCTGAGTGTTCATCCATAATACATTGTCTTTTTCCCACTAGTGACGGAGATTTGCAGTAAGTGGAGCACAGTTCTTGGATCACAGAGCCAGTTCGTTCACTTTTCATTGCATTTGAGATACTGTGCATGCAATCATTTTAAAGAATAGATTTTACCAGAACTGATTGCAGGTTATACTGTTAATCATTACGCTATGTAGGGAATCCCGTTCGGAAGATCTCGCGTTGTACGGTGAGCTTAGGCACACCCCTATGACCTGCACAGAGCCCCACAGTGGCCACACCCCATAAAGGGAGTATATAAACCTGTGACACAGTTTAATAAACGCCATTTTGCTCATCCATCATATTGATGTCGTGATCACTTGGCCCCGAGGGTGAGGTGTTTCCTCGGACTCCAGGACCAGTAGTTGAAGTCCCCCGCTGCAGCTCCAAGAACACGGAAAGCAACAACGCTACTCTCTACTTTTTGTTCTTTTCAAAGTTTAAGTATCACATGATAAGGCAGCTTACTTTATAAGAAGCAATGTTAGGTGGTGATGAACTATTTAAAACTATTGAGAATCAACTGAATTAGGCATTGTGTAACTCCACGCATCTTTCTACCCACAGATGCTGGTCCTAAGACCGGTAGACTCAAGAAGCATCAAAATGTAGACGCTGGAAAGCAGAGGTAGTGAGATTGTTTGGCCATTTCATGTATATACCATTATTAAATAGCAAGAAAACATTAATTTTCAGGTGAAAGAAACTGTGGGGTAAGGATTATGAAGTTATGTCCTTGGAATCCTCGTATCTAAAATATATACTAGCAACTAGGTATGAAAAGAGTTAATTGCAATGGTCAGAGTGAGTCTAAATATTCGTAGGTAGGCATTTACTAATGAGTTCCTAGGTATGAGCTTAGCTGCAGTACATATTTGTACATATGTTCTTAGTACACAGCAAACGTGATATTAAATGTATTCACCTAAGAGGTTTAAATTAATTCATTTTACTTCACATTCTATAGTGCCTGAGTACATACAAAGCTTGTTACTATGGCTTAGCTTGTTAAGCTGCAGTAACATGGCCATGTTTCTAATCCTTAGAGTGTCAATATCAAGATGTAATACTATTTACTGAATACAGTTTAAATTGATACGTCTTGTTAATTTGGATTAACTTTCAAGATGTCCCTATGACAAATCTGGAGAATATGATAGTATTTGTTTTACTGTCCTCTAAACTAGCAGGAGCCATTATACCTTCAACTTACTGTTCCCTAAAAGCACCATTTGCAAGCATTATTTTCATGGCCACATAATCTCTTATGAAACATATAAGGCAGCGTTAACTGCTGTGTTTTATACAGGCAAGCATATTTTTGGAAGATCAATGAGTATCATTTCTCCTGAGTGCCTGTGTACATTTTTATACAGGCTTTGTTTCCATTTGGCACAGCCTTTTCTATTAGGTTAGTAGTAGCTATATTTACAAAATCATTAATGTTTTGTAAGATGTAAGTGTGTAGGACAAAGAGTTTATGGCAAAATAATTAAATGCTTAAGTAAATTTTACTTTTCTGTTCTGAACTTTGTCATAAGTTGTTTATAAGAGACAATATTTTGAAACTCCAGTAGTTGAGAGTAATAGGTAGAAACTCTTTTTTTTCTACTTTAATAGGTACAGACAACTGATAGAAAAAATAATCAGTACATCTGAAAATCAGTGCTGCAAACCCCATGTAATATCTTCACTATTGCAGAGATTTTTGACTACTTTTTAAACATTGTTGTATGCTTTCATATGGTAGTTTACCTAGAATCCCGTTGTTCTTTTCTCGGTGAAAAATACTGCAATCTGCTCTGGCTAAATTCACAGGGGTTTCTCAAGTGTACAGCTGGGGCACTGCAGCGTGCAAGGCTGCGTTACTGAACACAGTAATATACCCTGCACAAAGCTGCTACAAAGAGTCACTATGAATATGTTCACACGCACTGGTTTCATTTAAGAAGCTATGGAAATGCTCAGAGGTCTAAGGCTTTAATTGGCTAATACTGAAATCTTGTACCGGAGGCACTAGTCCTCATTAATGTAACTAGTTTCTGCGAAAGAAAGGGATTTAAGAACAATTTCCCCAAACTGTAGCAAAAATACTTCCCCTTCTTCTAATACTTGCAGTTATTCTATTGCCATTTATGTGTTTTTGTGACTAGATCTGTCTCTCTAAAACTCCCCTTGAAAGACAAACGCTTTGAACATTCTAGGTAGTTTCATACTCTAAAGAAAATATTTACAATGGACTGCAAACCTCTTTTTTCTTTCTTTTTTTTTCCTCTCAAAAGAACTACACTGTTATGAGGAAAGTTTATTGTTGGAGCTGATCAAAAGGACAAGACTTTTCCAGCCCTTAAGCTGGCTGACACTTGCCAATGTTGCAAGATAAGTTCTTTTTTTTTTCTTATTATTATTTCTGGAGATCTTAATGAACTCACTGGGCTTGTTCTGAAAAGCAAATAGACACAGAAAATGTGAGCTGAAGTCCCAACACTTGCACTTCAGAGCATTACCTGTAGTTAAACTTCTAAATTCTTCATCTGGTCAAGATGCAGTTCAGAAAGAAGTCAGTTTAGTATGACTTAATGGGGAGTGTGTTGAAGACAGGATTGTGTGTAAGCACCAGGCCAGAACAACTGTCACAGGAAAAAAAAAAGTGAGAGGGAAAGGGGAGAATTGAAGCAGGGGACCCAATTGCAAAACCTAACAATGATTTACAAATCTCCTTTTGGCATATGAAGCAGAGCAAGGGCAAAGAAGAGATAATAATAAATAAGAATAAAGAAGAGGAACTTGAGAAAGACAGATATTCACAGCCAGTCATTTGCAATTTTAATGAGAAAATATCACCACACCCATTTTTTAAAAAGACAATGCCACAGAAAATAAAAGAAAATATTTTAAACGTTTTCATAATATCTTTAGTCTTCCGCTCAGCAAAAGGAATTGCTGGTCAGATTTAATTCATACTCATAGAAGAACCTTTCCTAATGAAGATGGAGGTGTGAATCTTCTTCAGCTATGCTGGAAATAAAATTAAATAATAAATAAAATATTTTCTTATCGGCATCTTTTCTATAAAATTTGTCAAGCATTAGGTTTAAAATGGGTTTATTTTACACAATCACAATAACATTCTTCTCTACTAAAGCAAGAAAACAATCAGTGCCA
The DNA here is from genome assembly GCA_013399095.1 of Psophia crepitans. Taxonomy (NCBI): domain Eukaryota; kingdom Metazoa; phylum Chordata; class Aves; order Gruiformes; family Psophiidae; genus Psophia; species Psophia crepitans. Next base: position 677,163 of record VWZZ01006854.1, on the reverse strand, counting down.
CTGTTCTTAGATTTTTCTTTGTTAATAATAGCTAAAATTTCAAATGTCATTAATTTGTCAAGATGACTAAAGAGTACCTCTAAAACTACAGCAGAGTTTTTATGGCCCTGGGGAAAAGATTGTCTCAGTATTTCTCTAACAAACCTACCTTTCAGGTCAATGATCCATGAACTAGGAAGAATTTCCAGATGAGCCGATGGGCACTTCAAAGGAGCATTTTGCCCATTGTGTCAACAAGCTCATCTGAAATAACATTGCAGTTTTTAATATGACACATCATATTGAGTTGCATGATTCTTGTGGCAAACCTGGACTCTGTCTGATCTTTTACAAGGGTAGCTTAAACAATAGTTTGTTTTCTATTCTGGCTGACCTACAGCTTCAGCTGCCCAGCTTCAAATGCAAAAGTGAAGCTCAGAGTTAAATCAGACTTTTCCAGGGTCAATTTAAGTTTGGAAAGAAAATGAGAACATTAAAATGCAAGACCGAATTGCTGCACAAAATTATTTAGTACTTTTATCTTTAGTTTGAACAATTGTGCCCCTTTAATTTTGATTTGAACAAAAGCTGTAGTGTAAAATCTGAATTAAAATTTGTGACACTTGTCCAATATGTTAACGTGTTATAAAATGCATCCTGTAAAACTAACAAGTCTGTAGGTTGCTTCATAACCTCACGTCTGTGAAACAACCATGACTAATCTTGTAGCCAGGGGCCATTCTCACACCACACCCTAATCCTGCAGTGAGACCTTTGTATTGGCAAGGCACTGGACAGTTTGGTTTTATTCATAAATTTCCACTTTTCTACATATTTTAATAGTTCTAAAACCGTTGAAAGAAATTAATAAGGCACTATCTTCAAGAGCTATTGGATGAGATTTACATTTTGACGGATGCATTTTCTGGCCTTCAGTTTGATCTAGAAAACTATTTTTAAAAAAATGTAAGTCCCAACCAAAAATCCAAGAATGACAGCCAAGAGCTGGCTGTATTATACTGATCCTCAAATGTGGTTTTCATATCAGCAGCAGCTCTTTAGGGAAGTGTAACCACAGAAATTAGAAATTACTGTCCGAACAGCAATTTGGGCATCATTTATTGAAAAGGGTGCTCTGAGGAAAAGATAGGGAGGGGCAGAGGGAATAGGTTGCATGAATCCAGATTCATGACCAGAGCTTGAAATACAGAAATGCTGAACTGAGATCTAATGACTGAAATTGGATGTAAATTGTATCAGTGTTAATGAACCAAAGTGAAATGTATTAGGGCAAAAATAGTGTGTATGTAGTCTTTTTTAAAAAAAAACAAAACAAAACCAAAAACAAACCCACACTATTTTTAAAACCTTTTCTGTCTTCAGAATCCTTACTATTCATAAAAGCATTTGATAGTGTTCTAATTGTTTGAAATCTCATCAAAACTTCCTATATCAATGGGAATGTTCTCTCTTCCTGGATATGATTTAATGATTTAATCACAATGGTTTCTTACCATGAACTCTGCTAATGGGGATCCTACACAGATTACGTAAATTGTATTCACTCAAGTACTGTAAATGGCGAAGCACTTAATTCTATTATTTTTTTTCTCAATTTAATTGAAACGGAACCATTTAAATAGAGCAATTAGAGAGCTCTCTGGCAGCCCAAAGATAGTTAAGATTATCTTATTTTATTGTGATTGCTTTTAGAGACATTAATGTAGACAGCGAGTTTGGAGCTATTTCTTATATTACACTGATTATTAGTACCGTGTAAAATACATGTATACATGCATGAACTGCATCTCTTACAAATTCCTGTGCCCTCTCTTGTGGCTGATGTTTTCCGTGAACTGTTTTACTTGAGGCAGGCTTTTTATGTGCTTTTGGTACTGTGGCTGCTTGGAATAAGCAGGTTTCACCCTACCACCTCTCTTGCTTTCCTCCTGAAGCTGTTTATGATAATGCCAGATGAGTATTCAGAACATGTGCGTGGCATTGTTGCCTGTCACACAGGCTGTTTGGCATGAAGGCTTTCTCTGATCTACTTCTCCTGTTAATAGGCTATTTAAGGTTCCGCAGCATCACATTTATTAAAGCTTTTGAGGCTAAGCTTACATGAAGAAAGCTCGCTGTATTTTCTCGCAAGTCACTGTAAAGCCAGCACACGAGGCATTGAGGCTCTGTTTGCACAGTCTGTTCATTTCCATCAGGCGTGCTAGCAATCTAGCTGATGCACGGCGCATTGAAACGTCTGATTACAAGCCATGCTTTACATACAGAGGGTTTTTCTTAGTAGCATGCATGTTTAAGTATACATCATTGTAATAATAGGTGTCTAGATGCAGTTACAGTATATTTTATTGAGACTTCAGCTGGCTCCTTGTTTCTCTTCTGAACCTCTCTTACAGGCGTATCTGTTTAGATTCTAAGGCTGTGCATCCAGGATAGCACATAAAAGGAGTCAGGATTTGGACTGTATTAACAAGTTCACAAAGTTCATTCAGCCTAATTTTCAAAATAAATTAAATTTTTTATCAGATGCCTATTTCTCCAAGGCAGTTTGATCTTCAGTTGTTGATCCTGCCGATGGGGCTGGCAGGAATTGGTGTGGTCAACAGAGATTATCTTCCAATTTCACTTCCATTAACATTTTAAACTAATTTTTAAGATATGTCTCCATAGTACACCTCTACAAACAAGAAAAGAGATAGTGGCAGCTTGTTCTAGGGAAAAGATTTCTAATGGTTCAGCTACTCTTCTCACCTCACTGCCCCACCCCCCTTCTTTTTCCCCTTCATTCACTGGCAGTAATGGGTATCTGGACATTCTAGCTTGAAATACAACTGTGACTGAATATACCAGGGTATGCTAACTGGGAAAATCTATGTATCATCTGGTGTAAAACTATTTATGACAAAACATATGACTGTAAGCCTTCCAGGAATCTAATCATCTGTCTCACGAAACCACTCATATACCCCTGTGTGCTAGCAAATTCTTGGACTTCACTGAATACTCCTGTGTTCCTTTTGGATCAGGAGGGCAGTTCTGAAATGAATGGGGCTTTTTATCTTGACAGCTGGGGCTTTTACCTTACCCTTACTGTGGTTCTCAGACCAGAGTGTTACCTGAGCTCCCTTCAAATAAGCTGGAGGCTGCGCCCCATAAAATGCACGGTGTGGACTTGTCCTACTTGCTGGAATGGAGTAACAGCTGGTTGGGACCTTACTGGTACTGGACCTTACCCTAACAGACTAGGGTGGATAATTTGGATACCTTGAGATTGGACAGCTTCAGGTCATCACACTTTGGATCTTTAAATAAAAATATAAAAGACTTGAGATATTCTGACTACAAAGTATTTGATCTCTGTATACGTTAATCCAGTCTGTCCATTGGTATAGTTTATGTTTATTCCTGAAATGCAAGTTGCATCAGAAACCAGTTTTCTGTACAAACTAATGCTGACATTTAGATTTAATACATCCATTCTCCTTTAAGGTTTCTTAGTATTTGGAGTCGTCTTATGAAAATGATTGCTAAATTGCAGAACTATAAGAGGTTTATAAAAGTCTATGAAAGCCAGTGTATGTTAAGCTACGGTAGTGTATTCTCACAGGTCACATACTGAGTAGATTTTCTCTCATTTGTACACTCAAGGTTGCAGTTTTACAAATGTATATTTCATAAATGTAATTTATATTTTATATTATTTCTTTATAAAATTACCCTATCTCTTTTGCCAATCTTAAAAGGATTAAGTGGCATCTACAAGGCAGATAAATTGTAGATGTAACTAGCTGCTCAATAATTGTGATCTAAAATGGGAAGTTCACTAACACACTACATCTTGAACTTTGTCTTCTAGCTTCATGTTGAATGGTCAAATATGGTGGCAAAAATGTTAAAAAACATGCTGATTACTGAATCATCTTACTGGATATCATGAAAATTGTGTTGATTGGGTTAGAAAATTTGTGTTTACAGTAAAATAATTTGCACAGCACCTGGCCTTTGCCTATGAATAGAAGAAACAACGACCATTGTTTTTTTAATATTCAGACTTGAAAATGCAGTCAAAGGAGTTCTAGAAATCTAAGGCCTTCTTACTGAGGAGAGCTGAATCTCCATAGCTTTCTGGACAATTATCTGCTGAACAGAAGGATTAAGACATCAGCAAATGCCAAGACTGTTTTCCATGACTTGTTTCCTATTTGACATTATTTTTTTTTTATTATTATTCCTTAAACACTGATAATGTATTTGCCGTTCTTCATGATTTAAAGAAATGTCCTATTTAACACCATCAGCAACCTGTGTAAAACCTTGAAAACATAGAAATAACAAAGGTGAAGTCAAATACAAAAAAACCCATAACACAATATTGAACTATGTATATTTCTGGTCTTGTCATCTAAAACATAGAAATAGAGGAAATTCATAATAGATTTGAGATAACATTGTAAGTCTCTCAAAAGGAGAGACTTTTTATAAAAAATTTTCTTTTGTGATTCAAACGTTATCAGGTAAGAGGAGCCTGGATCTTAAAATACATGGGCACAGTCTTCGTCTTTTCTCACCGTGAAAAATCCACAGCTGTAATGTCCTCATCATCACTTAGTCTCTTTCCCCCAAAATAAAATTTACTATTTTGGGTAATGCTATTCCTCAGCTATTTTCATCTTGTTTTACATTGATAGATGAAGTGAAGATTTTTCTCAGCTCTTTCTAATCCTCCGAAATACATTCTAAACTTCTTCTAGATATAGTAAGTCCAACAAGGACTGTGCCATAGCTATCCTCATCTACATCTCGCCCCCACCCCCACCACCCCACCCCCCCAGTCTCAGTGGTCAGGTGTGTACCAAGATGATCTGTGAAGGCTGCATAAACGGAAAG